>JAKTQM010001171.1:13167-29013 GCA_030558825.1 Blastobotrys niveus
TGATGGAATTTATTCAAGGTGCTCGACTTGACGATTTGGAGTTTATTGACGGCAATAAAATCTCGCGAAGCGAAGTGAGTTCATGTTTATCGCATATTTTCAACAACATGATTTTCACTCCGTCCGTTGGACTGCATTGTGATCCTCAACCGGGAAACATGGCTATTATAAAGAAGGATAAGAAGAATGGCAGTGGGAAGCATAACTTTGAGATTGTGCTATATGATCATGGGTTGTATCGTAACGTGCCGACGCAGGTGCGGCGAGATTACGCGCATTTCTGGTTAGCATTATTGGATGGTAATGATGCGGATATGAAGTACTATGCTAAACGGTTTGCAGGGATTGACGATTCGCAATTCAAGCTGTTTAGTGCGGCGATCACGGGGCGAGATTTTGATAATGCTACCAGTAACGTTACGTCCAAACGGACCAAGAAGGAGGTTGCTAATATGACCGCAACGGTTGCTAGTTCGGGGTTGATTTCGGATATTATGGTGTTATTGCATTCCATGCCACGTATTGTATTGTTGATTTTGAAAACTAATGATTTGACGAGGTACTTGGATGAAAAATTGGATAATCCGTTGGGGCCAGAACGAACGTTCCTGATTATGGCCACGTACTGTGCTCGTACGGTGTATAATGAAACCAGGGAGAGGATTGCGCAAATGTACCCATCGATAGGGTTGAGACGGGTTTTTGAGGAGTTTAAAGCGTGGTTTGTACTGTTTCGACGGGAGAGCCAGCTTGTTTTGTATGATGTAGGAATGATGTTCAAACGAAGTCATGTAAATTAGAATTGTAGATTTTAGATTAGAGAGAGAAAAAAATATATACCTATGTTAATCTTCTATCTCAACGTCGGAACCAAGCAATTGTAGTAGTTCCATCTCGGCAACCATGTCCTCCTTCTCTGGCTGGACAACGATAGGTACGAACCGTGGTGGTGGTACCGACAGTGCGGCTGACGCAAAAACAGGAGACAGTGGTTTCACAATCACCGCCGCTGCTGGTTTGGTGGTTGTGCTTGTCATCTGGCGCTGGCTATCCTCAAGCTCAGCAAAGAAGGAGTCATCATCGAAGCTATCATTGTCGCTTTCGTCTGCCAAGTCTACAACTTCAGGTGCATTCTGCTGTGCTGGTTTAACGTTATTCGATTCATGCTGGTTGTCTGCTGCTGTACATTGCTGCTCACTAGATCCTTCACTCTGTTTCGGCTTCTTCTTGGAAAGTACTGAATAATCATCACTGAAAAATGACGAATCCCCATCCAACATATCCTGCACCTTACGCTTCTTCTCGCTTTCGGTTTTCTTCGCAAACGACGTCTCGGGGTTGATATGCAACAAACAGCACACATGGTTACATTTGCGCTTATCCTTGCATGTATGCGAGCATAACTTGATATTCGAAGCATCAAAACTGCTGTTGGCTGACGACATGCTCGTGTTATACTTCGCCGATACCGGCACCTTGGCAACCGAGGTGGCAGTGAATGCAACGACTTCCTCCAGCACCGCAGTTGTAGTGATCATCCGTTGGCGCCCCTCCAACGCACCCAGCGATACAGTGAACATCATTGGTTCTACCAGTTTCGCTACTGGCACCCGGCGAAAGTCAATCAACTTGCCTTGATCATCCAGTGACAGAACCTGCGCAACAAGGTACCGTTGGTGCCACCGATCCGTAGCCTTATCACATTGCAACACCACTTCCAAGCTGTTCTCGGAATCACATTTGCTGCTTATCGATAATCTTGGAATATCGGCGATATCTTTCAACAATTTCTTGCCAGTTCCAGGCCCACGAGCCAGGTAATGGTCGATATCATGATGTGATAGCTTTTCCAGTGCTTCAATACTACCAACGTTCCGCTCCGATAGTTTACGCATTGCCACGAGTCCGACTCCTTGTAACTGGCGCATCTCCAACGGTGATCCTCTCCAACATCGCGCAGATATCATGTTGAACAGCTCTAGCATGTTCTTCAGAGTCGTTCCATCCTCGCCTCGAGAAAAGTAATCAATCATGAACCGTAAAACCCGCGGCGCGTGCTTGAAAAACACAACCTTGTCCATGTTATATGACGAATGGAGTTTGTTGACACCATCATATTCCGGCATTTGTGACCAACTGAGTTCGTTCTGGCAGATTAATGATAACTTTGTTGTAGTGTTGATATCCTTGACTCCTACTGGGAACTTGATTCCGGGCAGTTTGTTGATTTCCTTATAGAATCGCTTTTCGTTATGCTTGAGTCGTACTTGGCTGAACTCGTTCGCTTGACATACCAGGCGTAGTGCGTCACTAAGAGATAAATGACCTGGAGTAGATGCAGTGATTTCAAGAGTTTTTAGCGAAATGTAGTACTTTGTCAGCGACTCGCCAGCAGCCGTCCCTACTAGTTTCACTCCACCATCGTCACTTTGCTGTTCTTCAATCGCGCCGAGCTCCACAAGCTTAGCCAGGCTTTCCTTGCAGAAATCTTCAATGGCAGAATCAAGAGAAAACTGATTATTCGACTTCATTCCGTAATGAGATGGGTTACGTCGTACGCGTCGATAAAAAAAAGTACTACGTAGCCACACCACTGCAGACGCTGTCGAAAATACAGTTCCTAATGCAACTTCAACCGCCAAATGCTCCAACAAGTTATGGTGCAAGCTACTTTCGACCCATTCTCTCCCATCAAGCAAGTTCATATACTTTTGTTTGTTATCCAACGATGTCATAATCACGCCATTAGCAGACTTGTCAAACTGCGGTCGACCAGCTCGACCCAACATCTGCAGCAGCTCACTCTCCGAATATTCTACAAATGAACCGCCATTCCATGTCTGTGTGCCCTTGATAATAACGGTATGTGCCGGAAGATTGACCCCGACAGACAACGTCGAAGTACAACAAAGTACCATCAGTTTGCCCTGTAGAAACGACGTTTCCACCACTTTGCGGTCCTGGATATCCAACCCTGCATGATGGAACGCAACTTTTGCTCTACCAAGCTTCGCCAGCTCCTTATCCTTGAAGTTGTAAACCGTTCCATTACCCCCACGCCCAAGATGCTGACTACAATTCTGCGCCACATAATTCGCAGTACTCACACACAAGTTTCGCGTAGGACAGAAAATAATCACCGGCTTGCCTTCACAATAGCTACCAATAACCTGCTCAAGTCTCTGGTTCAACAACTTGTCAAACTGAAATTGATTGCCATACGATTTGTACCCTAGCACATGCCGTTCTAATGGAACTGGTCGGTATTCATCTCCAAACTGATGCAAAGTCGCTACACTATCATCGCTATTGCTTAGCCATGCAGAGATATCATTGGCATTCGGAATCGTTGCCGAGATTGCCACAAACCGTACATTCTGACACACTGTGCGCATTCTCGATACAATCACCTCCAACACCGACCCCCGCGGCTCCCGCAACGCATGCACTTCATCAATCAAAACCAGACTCACTACTTCTGCCAGCGGTCGACTTTTCCATTTACGTGTCACTGCGTCCCATTTTTCAGGTGTCGTCACCACGAGCTGAGATTTTGATACCACCTGAATATCTTGGGTGTCACTGTCCCCTGTTAACAAGCCGCACTGGATATCGATGGGCGCGAGCCGCACCGACCAGTCCTCGTATCGCTCGCTGCATAGAGCTTTGGTTGGCGCAATGTATATAATCTTTCCCGAAGTGCGTTCAACGGCGACTGACTTGGCAATAGCTATTTCCATCACTGCAGTCTTGCCGGCACCCGTGGGTGCAGCCACCACAGCGTTATTAGTGGCACCAAACAATGTCTCAAAGCAACGGGATTGTACCGGGTTGAAGTAATCAAACTTAAAAATTTGTCGTAAATGTGGCGGTAGAGCGTCAACTGGTACCAATTCGACACCTTTGCTTAATACGGAGGTATTTGATGGGGTAAAAGATAGATACTCGTCGAATTCTAAACCTAATGTCGATTTGGTTAGCCTCTCTGTGGTATCAATAAAACAAAAATGGTATTTTATCGTGATTAGAAGGCCGACGCCTGAAGTAGAAGGTATTTGTATAGATGCGGACCATTGATATCGTTACCATTGTCGTTATATGGCTGCGGTTCATCTCCCAAAGCAGCATTGAGCGCTTCCAATGGATCATGGAGCCAATTTGACATATGGTTTATTGTAAAAACGGTTGTTTGGCGCTAAAAGTGGTAGTGGTCCTGCCAAAATGGGCGGGCGTTGCTAAATTGTCCCAACTGAGCAGTTGCTAAGGTTTAAAAAAAATGATGTGGATCTCGGATGGAAGAGCGTTTAAGACAAGAACGAACTTTTCTTTTCTTTCCCTTTATTATTTTTATACGACACAAAGTGGACAGCAAAGAAACGAGAGATTTGAGATTAAAATATCTTTATCCCGTTGTTTTTTTGTTGTTTTTTTTCTTGTCGAATTATATAGTAGAATATATACATATACTGTGATAGTTATTTTCCAGGGATTTTTTGACTACTAATTTAGGAGGCAACAGGACAACAGCATCTGGTTTATTTTGATATTTTTTTACAAAGGTAAGTGTGTTTTTAACAGCAGAAAAAAGTGAAAAATTAGGGGGGAAGGATATATTATTACTACTAGGCAAATTAAAACAATGAGTGATACTCCCACTTCGGCAATGGATATCATCGATGATGAGGATATGAACATGGAGTATGATAATAATGAAAATTACGAGCAAGATGATGTGGAGATGCGAGACGAGCTTGAGGATGGTGAGCAAGATGAGGAAATGAAAGATATTGAAGTAGAACAACAGCAAGAGCTTGAGCAGGATCAAGATCAGGATATGAGTGATGCTGCGCTTGTGGAGCCTGAAGTGACGGGAGTGGAGACGGGTATTACCGATGCTGAGCTGCTTGATATAGATGATGTGGGTGGTACTACTGTTGAAGGTGCACCTGTTGAACAGGATATTGAAGAGACAGAAGTTGTAGTTGATGGTGATGGAGGGAGTGCCGTGAATGCAGCAGCTTCAGCTGACAGTGTGGTACCGGAAGAAGGTGTTAACGTTCAAGGAGAAGAGGTGGTTGAAGAGATTGCCACTGAATCATTTGATGATAATCAGGGCAAGGATTCAGAAATTACGAATGAGGCAAATGTAGGGCAACAGACAGAAGAACAAGTATCGACTGAACGTGAAGACCAAGAGGTGCGAAGAGAGGAGGCATCTGCCACAGAAGGAGGAGCATCAGTAGCAGTGGAAGATGAGGGAGAAGAAGGTGTGGCAGAGACAGAAGAGGGAGTGGTGAACGAAGTTGGAGCGGAAGAGGAAGGGGGAGTTGAGCAACAGGGAGAGAGAGAAGTTGCAGAAGAGAATATAGGTAAGCTAGAGGACGAAGATAATGAGCCTGAAGAGGTAGAAGGCGATGTGCTAGAACAGCAACAAGATGAGGAAGCCGCAACTGAAGGTGCCCAAGAAGAAACTACAGAGAATGCTGACGGCGAACACGATGACTCCGACGATGACAGCCCGTCTTTTGAACAAAAAGCTGAGCTGTTTAAAAAATATCCTATTCTTATCCACCGCGCCGATGACGACGACACTGTTCTATACTATTTATACCCATCCACCTCAATTTCTACAGACGCTTTGACGCTATTTAAAGACTACACGAGCTTGGATATGACGGTCGAGGAAGTATTTGGGTCGTTGCGAAGCATATTTGCGTCCCTTGGTGAAGAGTATAGCTTGGAGAATGAACTGTCGTTCAATTTTCCACAGCTTGGGCTACAACTTGGAGAGGTAAGTTTTCCCCCATTCCTCCTCCCCATTGGAAATACAGATCGAAGCTAACTTTTATTCATTTTTTTAAATTAGGACAACTGTTATAGTCGCGAATTGTCAATGCATGACATTTTGCTGATTTTTTCAGATTTATGCGACAAGACGGCACCAGATCATCGACCAGACACCCTCGAAGTGGTCTTGAGCGATCAGCTGCGGTTTATATCTGTGGTCAATTACCTGTCTGATCTTGTTAAAGAAGGTAAAGGGTTTGAATACCTTAATCAAAGTAAACAAGAAGAAGACGGGGAACAGGCTGGTGGTGGTGGTGAGTTTGAGGTCGTTGAACTGTCTGCTACGCCGGCCGAAGCTGACCTGGAAGATATCGCCGAACCTGCAGAAATTGAGGAAGTGGAGAGTGTAGGTGATACAAAGGATGCCGAACAGACGACATCGTCGTCGGTTGTAATTGGATCGGTAGAGGTTATTGACGATGGTGACGAGAACCAACAGGAAGGAAATGAGGATGAAGAACAGCAAAAAGGTGGTGTTGAAAATCAAGAAGCCGATGAAACGGAGCAAGTTGATACTACTAATGGCAGCGAGAGTATACAAACCGGCAAGCAAGTCAGTAGTCAAAACGCTGTTGGAGATGAAGATGACGAGGCAACACCGTCTGCTGTTGGTGTGGAGACTAACGACGCACCAAAGACTCCAGAACGGGAAGAAGATCAAACATCATCAGCGGCAGCAGCAGCGATTGCGAATCTTGACGATGATCTAGACTTTAGCTTGACACCAAGTAAGCCGAATGATGCATTTTTTTCTGAGATTGGCACACCGTCGAGAGAGACGAATGAAAATGAAGCCGGTGAAGATAAGAATGAAAACGATCAACCACAGAGCAGTAACTCTCCAAAAAAGCGTACCTTAGATGAAGATGATGATGACTTGGATGGAGATTTGACTGATGATGCGCAGCAGCCGGATCTGAAGCGAGTGAAGAGTCTAGATGATACTAATAGTGTTTCCTCCTCGGCTACTACCACAACAACAGCCACCACCACCACTACCACAGCAGCACCCGCATCGACAAGTACGTAGTGCCTAAAAAAAAGAAATTATATAGCAATGCTGGATATAGATCACGAACTATCACACGCACGACTAATATTAATAATAACGTTAATAATAATAATAATAATAAAAGAGACTACTTTGTTTGTTCTGCTAAAAGACTCTCCAAATCTTGAGCCATCTTTTCACCGTTCCCTGCTGGTTCATCGTTTCTAAACCCATCAATTACACCTTGAGCATCACCACCTCGTTTATCCTGGCTCATCTTCCATTTCCCCTTTACATCCATCACATCAATCTCCAACCCATACCACTCTTTCCTCAAAATCCGAGTATACCCCTCTGGAGCATCACTCACTTTCCATGGATGTTCTTTGCCACTTTCTTGTGAGCTTGTCAAATCATCCATCTGAGTTTTGAGCCATTCTTCGTCCGACTCGATCAGACGCGGCGTGCCCCTGATCTGCACCGTCGCGTAGTCCCATGTCGGTACAACTTTACCGGACTTTGGTTTGGTTTCCTTATAATTTGATGCTGAAATGTATGCATCATGGCCCATGAACACTACCAAGCATGTATCGACGACTCGTAGTGCACGGGATTGTTCGTTGATCCGGGCGAAATGGGCCCGAAGCTTGACAATGTTGCCGTCGGCGTCTGTTTCGGGTAGGAATGGGATGGGGTTGGCTACCAGACCGTTTTCAGGGTCGTGGGTGATGAGTGTGCCGAGTGGGTTTTCCTTGACAAGTTCTAGGATACGTTTCGGATCAGTTACTCCAAATGGTGAGGGAATGAACATTTTTTTTTTTCGTTACTTGATGAGGATGAAGATGAGTAAAAGGATTGGAGGAGATATTGGCTGGTTTATATATATAGTTACATGTGCTCACCAATGACTCGAACAACGGTAGCCGCGCGGGGGATCCAGTTCTTGCTGACTCATGTAAATGTGTGGGGCTCCATCGCCAAAAACACGGGCAGGTGAAGCCCGCAGGGGAACGCCGCACCGGGCTCGTGGGGGGTTATAGTTTGATGTTGTGATTTGTTGTGTGTATTAAGCATATACTATATAAGTTACTCTAAACGTTATATTTACTAGTCGGTGCTTGAGCAGTCTCTGCTTTAATAGCAGCAATAGCACGCTGCTTCAACGCCGAATAAGCTCCATACACTGCCTCGCGGCTCTGTCCTTCAATCAATAAATATAATGGCTCCTCGCCTTCCTCACATTTTTCACCAGGTTTGATAAATTTACCTTTATTCGTAATAGACACCACAAAATCCGCTGCCACCTGTTGAATTGTAAGCCGGTTGGTGGCCCACCACCGCGCCTTTTGAGGTAACTGGTTGACAGGGAACTTGGCATGACATTCAGGATCGTTGGGGTCAACTTCTTTAACGACACCAGAAGAACGTTTGGTGTCGTAATATTTGCCCTTGATGATGACAGCCTCCCTACTCAAGTCATACTTGACCAGATCTTCCTTGTTAAGCTCTGCCCCACCATCACTACCACCACCATTAGCATTAGGATTAGCATTAACATCAGCAGAAGGAGCTCCCTTGCCGTCTGATACCTGCTTTTGCGCCTCTTCGCCGTCAGTTTCCACATCGCCACCTTGTTCATGTCGTAAGGCATTGGCTCGGTTCTGTTGTTGCTCTTGTTCACGCTTCATATCCATCCGGTCCAAACCCTTACCCCTATACCCGATACGAGAATAATGTGCTTTACCAGCCTTGACTTGCTCTTTAAACCGATCAGCCATCGCTTGTACTTTCGCAGGAATAGCACATTTGCTCTTGGTAAACGCCTTGACAATATCCACGGCTTGTCGTTCTTGCTTGCTGTTGAGAAACGTGTATGCACTACCGGTATTCCCAGCCCGCCCAGTTCGACCTGCTCGATGTACATAATCTTCCAAATGACCCGGAGCATCGTAGTTGATGACAAGTTTCAATTGTTTCACATCTAGCCCTCTTGCAGCTACAGATGTGGCAATCAAAACACTCACCGCTCCAGATTTGAAATCTTGAATCGCCTTGTCCCGGGCTGTCTGTTCTTTACCGGCATGGGTCGCCACGCACGGGAACCCTTCTCTCGAGAGCCGCGCCTTCAACTCATCTGCTGATTGTTGCCGATCAACAAATACTAATGCTCGTACATCTTCATCACCATCAAATAAATGGCCCAGCAACTCCAATGTTCGTTGAAACTTTTCTTCATCTGTTTCTAATACCTCAGCAACTTGAGCCACTTCTGGAGCAACCATCGTTCTGGCACCAACAACAATCTCTATCGGTCGTGTAAGAGTCTTGTTAGCCAAGGCATTGACCACTCTAGGAAACGTGGCAGAAAACAAAACAGTCTGTCGGTCTGGCCGAATGTTCCGTACAATCTTGGTCACCTGCGGCTCAAACCCCATATCAAACATTCGATCCGCTTCATCAATCACCAAATACGTCACGCGACGCAAGTTTGTCACTCGGCCCGAGTTGGCATCTAATAAATCAATCATTCGTCCTGGTGTGCACACTACAATCTCCACTCCACGTTTCATGTCTGCTATCTGGGACGCCAGGTCGCTACCGCCATATGCACATGCTGCTTTGAGACCAAGAGGTTTCAAGAACCGTTTACATTCTCGGTGTATTTGTACTGCTAATTCTCGTGTGGGAGCCATAATCATGGCAATAGGACCATCATTCTTCTTTAATGGCGGTTGATCCTTGATATGACGGAACATGGGTAACAAAAACGACATGGTCTTACCACTACCCGTCTTGGCGATACCAACAATATCCCTTCCGCTCATAATCGCTGGGATCGTTTGACTTTGAATAGATGTCGGCTGTTCATACTGCAACTCGTTTTGAATAACTTCCATAACTGGCGCAGGGATACCAAGCTGACCCCATCGAAGCACCGGAGCAGGACAGTTGGCACCTTTAACTCGAATCCCATCCAGTTCCAATCGAATCATATCAACTTCTTCTTTACTCAACGCACTGATTTCCTCAGATTCGACGTAGAAATTCTTCCGAAATGGTATATAATCGATCTTTGAATGATCAACTGCAGGTAACTCTTTACGTTTTCCCTTCTTGTGGAACTTTTCCAGCACATCTTCTAGCTCATCACCCTCTGATTCCACTTTATTACTGTCGTCGCCACCTTCGTCGTATTCATTATCCAGCATCATCTCGTCTAGCCCTTCTTCACCTTCTCCATTCTCTGTTGCTGCACCATTACCGTTACTCATTCCACTAATAAATTTGTCTAAAGAGTCGTCCTCATTCTCTATACTCTCACCGTTGGTATTAATATCAGCATTATCGTCATCCTCGTCGAAATCTAAACTAGGCAGCTTCCTACGCTTAACCTCGCGATCTTCTTCATCGCTATCTGCATCAAATTTTAACCGACCTACAAAGAAACAAGCGTTAGCAAACGAAATCATCACCACCCACTCTCGGATTTGGAACATACTCTTTGGTTTCGGTTTGGCCGGCTCTGGAATTGGTGTAATAGACTTGTCAGTACTTATAGACTTCTCCGTGGTATTATTACTTCCCTGTTTCTTTTTGAGCTTCCATTTGGCCAACTTGGCAAGCTTTTGCTTCTGCTTCTCATCCGCTGAGGCATCTATCGCTGCAGCGTCCACCATCTAAGTTTTCGTTGTGTTAAGTACGTTTTCAAATGAAAAAAAACGAATCTGTTAGTGATATCAAGTGTTGTTTTTTTTTTTCCTTTAACTTGGATATTCCAGGAAGAATGATAAAACAAAATACCTAAGAAAGTATAAAGAATATAAGACTCTTCTTTAATCAAATTACAAGAATCTCGAATATGATGATGGGTGAATGTCAAAAGTGTATGTTTAATCAATGACGCAATGGCGGGTTGGGATGAAATTTTTTTACAAAAAGATTTTTGTACGCAACAAATAATAACGCTCTCTCTCCCTTTTTTTTTTCTATTTTTATACAAAATCCGATAAAAAGGAAGAATAATATAAAGAGAGAGCGTGTGTGTGGTTGAAGAGACGAAGAAGAGCCTGGGATAAATACCACCACAGAAATATTTATTCATCATTAAGTTATTCAATCGGAATAGAGAGAGTACAGGCGTTAAGCGCCAGGTATTCTTCGGCATTAAAGCACAGCTGTCGCTGGCAGTTGTGCTTGTCGCTTTATTTTGTTTGGGGATTCTTTCTGTAGTGACGGTATGTGCAGAAAGTTAATATATATATAAAGAGAAAGAGGCGAATACTAACTAAGAATTGGAATAGTATGTGAGTAATCATGGGACAGTTTTAAAATTGAGAACTACCCGGCTTCAAGTCATTGCTGAACTCAAAGCGGCTCAAATGACTCAAGCCGTTAATTCCATGAGTGGTGAAGTTGTGTCACTCGGCGGACGAAGGTTTATGCAGAACATAATGACAGGATACTTGGAACAGGGAGGTGATCAGAATGGAGTAGTAGAGACGGGTCAAGGGGACGATGTACAGTCGTTTCGATGGGCAGTGGAATCGACTGATGATGTCGTGGCCAGTGCTGTTTATGATAAAGATTTGAACCAAGTTTTGTCGATACGCTCCAATGTGACGGCAGCAGATAGTAGATCGATTCCAAACGTGTTATACCCAGCTACCTATGAAGATGTACAGAATGTGACGACTTCAACATTCGGGGTCAATGGGTATCTTGTTGGGCCAGAAAAGGCTACAACGGACGCGGAGCAGTGGTTCTTGTCAATTACGCGACGAATTACAGAGAATAGTCCTGCATTGCAATCAGATAATCCTGGTGGCGCGAGTGAAGTACCCCAAGGTGGAACTATTGGGTATATTACTGTGGTATTACGAGCAGATCCATTGATTAATGTGGTCAAGAAGAAGGATCGGTTGGGGGATGACAATATTATTGCCTTGGCAGAACTAGGCGACCATGTTTCGATTAAAGACGCATCAGACACCAAAAATTTGAACGTTTCTTATATTTTTGCTAGCCACGACATTAAACCGGACTATCAAACTCAAGCTATTACCGCAAGCACGTATCATATGCTTGTTGACGGTGTTTCAGGAGCTGAAGCGGGTGAGGAAATGTTCAACGGGAAGAGCGGTTGGTCTGCAGGGTATGCCCCTGTATCGGTGTTAAATCGTCGATGGGGGATAGTCATGTACCAAACCAAGAGCCAACTTTACCAGCCATTATATGAGCTACGGAACATGATTCTAATATCGATTTTTACTATCGGGTTTGGACTATGTGTAGCTGCATTGTTGTTATCGGGATGGTTAGTACGGCCAATCCAGCGGTGACAACGAGCAACTGAAGATGTCAATCCCTTTATTGCACAAGCAAGGACTCCAGTTCGGCTCTGGAACAAGCCATGGGTCAAACGTCCTCCAGATGATGACCATAAGAGTGATGGTTACGGCAATGGTAGTGGCAGTGGCAGCGGAAGTGGGAATGGAAGTAGGGATGGTGGTGCATCCGATGAAGAAGTAGTGGTAGACGAAGAAGAAGAAGAACGTGGAGATCGAAATCGGTCTGCTTCAAGAGCATCCAGTGCCAGTCATATTGTCACTGCATATAAATGGGTTGGCGAAAAGGTATTTCGAAGAAAGTTGGGCCGCCAGCATTCGGTATCGAGAAATAAGGGATTCCAAATCCCCGAACGAGTTGTGGTGAGACGAAAGATTAAAGACGAGTTGACAGAGTTGACGGAAATGTTCAATGAAATGACTGATGAGCTGCGTAAACAGTATAGACTACTGGAGGATCGCGTAGCACAGAAGACTATGGAAATTGAAGAGGCGCGAATCTCGGCCGAAATGGCCAATGAGTCCAAGAGCCGTTTTATTGCCAACATTACGCACGAATTACGAACCCCGCTGAATGGTGTACTGGGGATGGCGGAGGTGGCCATGCACCAATCCGACCCCGAGGAAATTCGCCAGTCGCTATGTTTGATTTTCAGCAGCGGTGAACTGCTATTGCATTTATTAACTGATTTATTAAATTATTCGCGAGACAGCATGGTCAATTTGACCTTGAAGGAGAGTGATATGATGGTAACGGAAGTGGTGTCACAGTTGGATGCGTTGTTTAGGACACAAAGCAAGAACAATCAAATTGATTTGAAATTGGAGTTGGTTACACCGCATTTACGTGACCATGTCTTGTTTGGTGATCGAAACCGAATTGAACAAATTGTTATCAATTTGATTTCAAATAGTTTGAAGTTTACTCCGAAAGGTGGGAAAGTGACGTGCCGAATTACGGGCGAGTTTATCCCTGCCGCAGCAACAACAACAGCATCATCGTACGGCGAAAACTCGGCGTCATCAGTATACCCTACTGTGTGCACTTCGGACGTGTCAAATCAATCTTCTTTTGAGAATGGTAGCACTTTCACAAAGAACACGCTTTCGACAAAACCAAGTACGGTTAAGATTCCGCCGCCATCGTCGGACGATGAGAGTGGTAGTAAAATCACTTCGGATGATGAAAAACAGTTTACTACAGACGACGAGAAGCAACTGAGCTGTATAGATGAGCATGATGATGATATTCTGCAGAAACTTCCGCCCGATTTTGATGGCCATGATATTATTATTGTGGCATTTGAAGTTGCTGATACAGGCCCGGGCATTGCGCCGCACCTGCAGGCCAGAGTATTCGAACCATTTGTACAAGGCGAACTGCAATTTGCAGAACGTAAAGCAGGTGCTGGGTTAGGATTGAGTATCTGTAAACAACTGGCTGATCTCATGCATGGTACAGTGTCTATGGAAAGCGAACTTGGTAAGGGGTCCACGTTTACGTTCCGCGTGCCACTTCGAGTAGTACGCGATGCAGATAAAGCTGCATTCACAGATTTGTCCAATATTGAAAACTGGGCTGCTGTTGGTGAACGGATCTATGAACGGGGTGGTGGTGCCAGTGGTGGCAGCCCACAGGTGGAAAGTCCAGTAGGTGTTGAAAGCCCTGGTGGTGGTCCTGGAAGTGGCGGTAGTAGTCTATCGCCTAGTCGCCCTCCAATGATTAGAAACCCGTCGAGTTTAGGATCTTCTGAAGAAAAGAAGATTGACTTTACCGTCACAGTACTTCTGGCTGAAGATAATAAGGTCAATCAAGAAGTATTTATGCGAATGCTCAATCTGGAAGGGATCAAGCATGTTGCAATTGCCAATGATGGGTTGGAAGCGGTTGAAAAAGTCCGCACTGGGGAAAAACCGTTTGATATCATCTTTATGGATGTTCAAATGCCAAATTTGGATGGTATTGAAGCAACCAGAAAGATCCGGGAAGAACTCAACTATCGCGGTCCGATTGTGGCCGTTTCTGCATTTGCTGATTCATCTAATATCGATAAATGTTATGATGTTGGCATGAACAAGTTTCTTTCCAAGCCATTGCGTCGGCCATTGTTGCGACAGTTGCTTGTGGAGTTGTTGGCTCCAGAAGTAGAAACGGTGTCTAATAACACCACCAGCAGTACCAGTAGCACCAACGACCGCAATATCCTTACCGGACTCTCCAGTGCTTAGATATTCACTCGATTTGGTCTTTAATCTATATATATAATTTATTTAATCTGCATTTATTTTTTTTAACTTACCATATTATTAACCAAAGTATATTGTTGCAATCTCATAACTTGTTGTGCTCACCGTCGCCGCGTCTTTTATTATTATTGGGAACGCGAATGAACAACATTTTTTTTTTCACAAAAAATTCCACCACTTTCGAAAAAATCTTCTTTTTTTTGACCAACCTGTTGTTTATTTTCAAACATTAATCATGAACTTTGGTAATCAAACCCCGACCATTGTGGTCCTTAAAGAAGGCACAGACTCCTCTCAAGGTCGTGGGCAAGTCATTAGCAATATCAACGCATGTATTGCTATTCAAGATACCCTCAGACCGACGCTTGGTCCCCTGGGATCAGACATTTTGTTGGTAAACGCCGACGGCAAAACAACCATTTCTAATGACGGCGCCACGATTATGAAGTTGTTGGACGTTGTCCATCCAGCCGCAAAGGTGTTGGTAGATATTTCTCGATCTCAAGATGCAGAAGTGGGTGATGGTACATCGTCGGTGGCTATTTTGGCTGGTGAATTGCTCAAGGAAGCAAAATCGTTTGTGGAAGAAAATGTGTCAACTCATACTATCGTCAAGGGATATCGAGCGGCCGTGAAGCTTGCCGTTGAAAAGGTTAAGGAAATTGCAGTTCAAATTGAAAAGAAGAATGCTACAGAATTTAGAGAATTGTTGGAACGATGTGCATCTACTGCCATGTCTTCCAAGATCATTTATAAGAATTCTGCCTTTTTCACCAAGATGGTGGTTGATGCTGTGTTGACATTGGATCAAAACGATTTGAATGAAAAGTTCATTGGTATCAAGAAGATTCCAGGTGGTGCCATTGAAGATTCGACGTTTGTGGACGGGGTTGCATTTAAGAAGACGTTTTCATATGCTGGGTTTGAACAACAGCCAAAGAAGTTTGAGAACCCAAAGATTGTGTGTCTCAATGTGGAACTAGAACTCAAGGCTGAGAAGGACAATGCTGAAGTACGTGTCAATGAAGTTTCGGAATATCAAGCTGTTGTTGATGCAGAATGGCAGATTATTTACAATAAGTTGGAAGCTATCGAAAAGACTGGTGCAAATATTGTATTGTCCAAGTTACCAATTGGTGATTTGGCTACTCAATACTTTGCTGACCGAGATATCTTCTGTGCTGGCCGAGTGTCGTCAGATGATATGAACCGAGTTGTGCAAGCAGTTGGTGGGTCTATTCAATCCACTTGCTCTGATATTCTCCCACAGCATATTGGTACTTGTGCCAAGTTTGAAGAACGACAAGTTGGTGGTGATCGATACAACTTATTCACGGGGTGCCCAATGGCCAAGACGTGTACACTACTATTACGAGGTGGATCTGAACAATTCATTGCCGAAGTGGAGCGATCTTT
>JAKTQM010001176.1:0-10351 GCA_030558825.1 Blastobotrys niveus
TGCCAATGCAAGTACCAACGAGACCGTCGTAGTAGTTAGTGTAGAGTAGAATGCTTTCATTGTTTGATATCTAGTTATAGAATGCGTTAGTTATGAATTGCGTTGAGCCACCTAATTGAGAGAGTGGAGAAAAGACTCGCTTTTTATATTACGACCAAAAATCTCCAAGTACCTGCTGCAAGGAGTTCATCGAAATTATATCTCTCTATGAGGGGTGGCGAATGCTGTCATTTCTTCGCCATATTGGATTCCATGTGATATATAGTGGGGCCGGACCAGAGTGACCCACTGTTTGTATTAATGGTAGTTGAGATCGAGATATCATAAATGAAGGGAAAAGTGTGGGTCCTCCTGCCGCCAAATCGGAGCTCAACGGCGCCGGCCCATTCGCATTTCGGCCGGAGCTAGGCGCAGTGAACTAGCTTGCAGAAGATTAATTAGTGAGCCACTTGTAATGTGCAGAGATGTGCTTATTTAGGTTTTAACAATGTGTGATTATTATTATCTATGGGCCGAATCCGGCTGTCAGTATGGGCAAGAAGAGAGATGCGCGAGTGGGGACGATTATCGGTGACGTACTGGATCATTGTGCGGCTTGTAAGCGCTTGTCAGCCGTTGATGTCACAGACAAAGTGATCGTAACAAATAACCGAGGTTGGTCGCTCGGAGAACAGGGATGTGTAAAAGGTGTGCAAGGGTAGTTACAAGGGACAAAGGAAAAAGAATGCAAAGTGTGGGACCTGGGTAATGGACAGCATTGTCGGAGTTTCTGGACGATTTTCACGCTCTGGCCACTTTTAGCCATTTTATGTGCTTTTGAAGCATCCTATAAACTATGAGATCGTAATTTAATGAAGAACTCTATAAGCAGCTAGTGTGAAGGTTGATCTCCTGGGAGCTCAATTATCTGATGGCACTACTGTGGTGGTTAGCTCCTTGTCCTTCATATTGATGCGGCAAATCAGCGTTGAAAAAAATGTGCTTTTTGGAAAGGTGTAGCGGACAGACAGTACTTGACTCGGCGTGCCTTTTTTTCGCTCCGACGTCTTACAGGTACAAGCGCCCCTTCATTCTCGCACAGTACATATAAAAGAAGCAAGTAACGCCTAGTATATATGGCATACAGTCATATTTATCCTCTATTACGACAAGCCAGGATGCCATGGCATGGGTGGAGCAAAATACCGGCTGCATGATGATGACACGGACGATTCCGATATTCGAAAGCTATTGTTCAACGGGGACCCGAGAGATCTTCTTGTGACAACTCAAAAGAAATTTCCTTCATTGGGCCAAAGTAGAATTTGGATCGTTGTTTTGTATCTCCATTTTGGATAATATTATGCATATCATGGCAAATCACCGGGGAGAGAGGGGGGTTGTTAAACTGCTTAGCCTTCATACTAGGGTAAAGGTGGCCCTTTTGGCCGCACAGTACATCTTTCCACTTTAATTTGACATTACTTGTACGTAAAAATATTTTAGGGACTTTCATCGTAAATTCAGTGAAAACAATTCATGGCCGGGAATCTCCGACAGAGATCAAAGAATTGTAATTGCAAAATGATCTTTCAGGGGTTTTTGAGCCGCGCGGGGCTGGAAAAACCAAAAACCAAAAACAAACAAATTACCAATACTATTTTATTACTAAACAAAACTAAAAAAATCCTAAAAATAATACTTAAAAAATCCTATAAAAATACCAAAAAGTGTAAAAATAATCCAATAATCTAGCCGCCAAAAATCCTAGGCGTCGTTATCCTCTTCCATTGGCTCACCTTCAGACCCAGATGATTCAATAGGGCTCAAAGTCGGTTGGAATACAGCTGCTGTTAAAGAAGCAACTTTCGACTCGATAGGAGTATCGTCAACCAACGTAGTTGCGGATGACAAGCTACAAGCATCATCGTCAATGTTGTAACCACCGGTGACGGCGCCAGCGCCGCCACAGATACAACCACCACCACCGCCACCAACAAGCTTGCTTGGCACCTGGATCTCCACCATACCCGTGCCACTGTTACCTTCGCCGCCATCACCAGGATGGTACGAATCCACAATACTTCGTTCAAAATCTAACACCTTGATCTTGCCATCAACTCGCAATACATTCCCCGGGTGCCAGTCGTTGAAATCGATCCCGCAACGTAGCAGCTTTTGGTGCACTTCTTCAACATCCGGTCCATATTGATCCACTTCCTCCCCATCCAGATACTCCATTAAAATATACAATCGATCTCCACCAATACAAGAAATAGCACCGTGTGAGATGAGCTTTGGTGCACAATACTCCTCTTCGTCAAGCATGGTTTCCATTCTTCTATAAGAATAGACTTCGTTGGCATAAGCTCGATGTGCGGTGTCGTCAAACGTCTTCAACACCTGGAGCGGCCCGCCTTCCCGTCGTCGAACCAAACGAACCTCGGCACTTGGAAGCCCTGTTTCGCCGTTAGAAGATGAATAAGACTCGTGTTGGATGGTTTCCACAACCTCAAAGTCGGTGAGATCGATGTCGGTGGCACCGCCAACTTCTGCCGTGGCCCTTTGGTTCGTTCGGTGGGAGTACTCATCTGCAGATTTGCTAAAGTATTTACGCGCTTCATCGAGATGGTCGCCTTGGTTGAGCGTATTTCGGAGGTCCTGCTCCCACTGTTCGCCCAGGAGTTTCAGTTCATCGATACTCTTTGTCTTGGCTGCTTTGAAAAGTTTCTCAAATTCCTTGAACCGTTTGAACAGCCGCGTCAAAATGAAGCATACAAACTTCCACAGAAACGATTCATCTTCTCTGGTAACCGTCGTTGTACTAATAGAGGCTTGGGGCAACAGATCCTTCTCATCGTCGGGCAGATCGCACACATCCTTGCAAGAAAGCTCGTTAGGTTTAAGTTTACTCACATTATCAGGACGATACAGGAATGGTTTGCCGCGCGTTCTGATGCCATCTACCTGGCACATAACCGTACTTGCACCATCATAAACAACATAGGAATCTCCCCCCAGCATTACGGCGTTCTTGAACGCCTGCTCAGAGGCACTCCAAAAAACCCTTCTGCCGCTCCTCATTTTCTCCTCGTACGCATTGTCGATCGCGTCACCAGTGAGTGGCTTACGGCTTACCTTGTGGAAGTTTTCGCGCAATAGCCTCTTTCCTGCTTCTAGAGCCTGGTCATCGCCCACTTCTGGTTGATATGCGGCACCCCGGGTGCCTCGCCGGCCACCCAGCTCATAGTAAGCGCCTGCTGACATACACAGAACCAGTTGCTTGAGCTCAAGCGTCGTCAGGTTGACGTAAATTTCATTGCGACCTTTGCCAATTTGGAGCAAAACTAGACCGTCAGGTTTCATATCCCTGAAACACCTATGAGTTTGGCGGAGTTTCGGCGGTAGCGTCCATTCATTTATTTTATGCTCTGCTAGAGTACGGCCGTTGAAAATAATCCTGCAATTCATATGCTGCAACAATTCGTTCGCTTCCCGAAAAAGTTGAGAACGATCCAACTCACCCATTAGAAAACTAATGTGTTCTTGCAAAGTACCTTCCTTAGCCGTAACGCTCCATTCTTGGAACCAAGTCTCACCTGGGAGCATCGTCGGATCAAGATCTAGAGCTTCAAGTACCGTTTTCATAGCACTCTCGTCTACCATCCCACCGTCATTTCTACCCCAGGCGTTTTTATGCTTGGAAAAACGGAACGAGGCAGGTGTCGACTTTTCAAACCACTTGGATGTGGTTTTGTTTGAGCCGTTAGGGTACCGGAACAAGTTCGCTGATTCCTGTCCTCCTAATGATTTGGCAACTAATTCGGCCAAGACGTGCGACCAAGACGCGTTACCACTGTATGGAAACCCAGGAAGGTTATCGCTCCCACGAGGTCTACTTTGGAAATGTAGTAGACCAGATCCGTCGCCAGAGAGATCTAGATGACCAGGAGGCATGGTTAGTAGGCCGGTTTTCACGATTCTATACTTCGCGATCTCAAGTTTTTTTTCGACCTCCTTCTCCACCGCTTCTGCCCATGCCTTCCACCTGGCTCCAAATTCTCTTCTGGTGTACAATTCTCTTCTTAAATCTCCTAGGAACTCGTTGAATGTGCCGCTACCGTGAACTCCCGTGTAGCTCTTGATATTGCGTCGCATATTTTCGAAAAAGCGTTGTTCATGTACATCTTCTCCCGAATGCCCCCCAAAATCTTCCTTTACTTGGCGTAAACACTGCTTCAAACAGTCTATGAATGATTCTACCGTCTAGTAATATCTTGTTAGTACCAATGTCAATGTCAAACTTCTTTCGTCAAAACATACTCTTTTAGGGTTTATTTGAAGATCAATTTCACGACGACCGTTGCGTGAAATTCGATTGAGTTGCTCTCTAGCAGCATCACGAGCAGCAGATCGAGTGACACGCCTGTACATTTCAACCTGTTGCTGGCAAAGAATGTGTTGTTGCTTGATTTGTTCCCCTCGCCGTGTTACTTGAGAAGGTACTTGCTGAAATCTTGATATCTTGACAAACCATGCAAAGATCTTATGTGATATTTATACGCCAAACTCTCGTACAATCATCTTGAGGACTATATCCATTAACCAGATTCTGATTAAAACACGGCTAGCTGGTTCTGCAAATGCCTTGACCGCTAAACTGACCTCTAACACACTTGTATTGCAGTAGGAGCACGATTGTAAATTTAGTGGTTTCGATTTACGTGGGACTTAAAACGCCCTAATTAACCAGTTCATTCCTCCAAGGAAACTTGACGCCACCATTGAAACACAGAATAATCAATAATTTACCAGTTTCTAAACAGGTTTAGTGTCGTTTTTAGTGTGTATGAGGCGGCAGGTGATGCTGCTTATGTGCGCCTCACGCCTCACGCCGCACCAAGTTAAGAGCCGCACTGAACGGAAACGGCTCACCGCAGCTGCACACGATATTCATTTCGTATGCAGCCAAGCTATAATTAGGTGCACTAGTCCGTATCAAATATACTTTCGTAGTTTCGTAGATCCTCACCTGGTTCATGCTCTCCTTCAATACAGAATCTGAATGTTCACCACCTTTACTTGAGGGGGTCAGCGTCCAGTATTGCCGCAACAGGTTGTCAATATCGAAACACCCTCAAAACCGCTAGCTCATTATTTTTCACTTTAGCTGTTTCACCTGTGGCCCATGCATTAGCAGTTACATCATCGCGTACGAAGCGTGATACCACGAAAGGAGCTGCTAGCAGGTTAGGTGGAGGACGGGCGCAAATCATCGTCAAGCAGTACATACTATTGTAAATACATCTTTCTTCCCTTACAATAGTTTATCATGAATCTACAATTAATTGGTTTCACTGGGTACAAAGAATGACGTAGGGGAGGTTACTTAAACATGATGCTTTACAGAACATTATTGATTGACGGGTATGCTCACCCCCCAGTAGACATCAGGTAAGGAATATATAAACATAAAGCAAGCCATAATTGCTACTCCATGGCGTATTGAAGGGAGGTATGGGTCCACTAAATGTCTTTTGCCACTCAGCCGCACAACCGCACAACCGCTGACCGGTCTACTTGGGATCCACTTCTTGACGATAGGGTTTTCCACAGGGACAGACACAGGCAAATATCAAGTACAAATGCAAAAAAATTAGACTTTCATTTTCAATCATCTATATAATAATGAATGTATAATTCATGGTCATCAAAATAAATAGGTAGGTTTCAATAATACGTTTTTTTTTTTCAAATCATAATTTATTGTCTAAAACAACCGACGATCAGCAGCTGCAAAGCTCGTAGTCGGAGGTGGTAGACGAATCTTTTCATCTGGAGTCTTTGGAAATGATAACAACCGCTGGTACCCACCAGGACTTGGCTGAAGGTACCCTGAACCGCCACCACCACCGCCACCCGGCGTAGCCCCCGTTGCTGACGATGTGGGTGGAGTTATGCGGCTCTTACCGGCTGGAGACGGCGTTGTAATATTAAGATAGTCGTTTGGATTGAACCCAGCCGGCGTTGACAAGTGATGCTTCGAATTGGTATTGTTAGTGTTTTGTGGTGTCTTTGGAGTGGAGTTCCAGAGAGATGGTGGTGATGTTGTTGATGTTTGCATGCCGTATTGGTTAGTAAAAGTAGATCGTTTTTGTGCTGGAGAAGGACTAGTGGCCAAATACATGAGCAAATCTGCTCCTTCTTGTTGGTCGGTAGTGCGCCGAGGTGGAGGAGTTCGTGGAGGTGATGATGATGAGCATGAAGAGGAGACTGTTCCTGTTGTTGATTCTGGCACACTGGTGGTATCGCTGAGTCTAGAGTTGTGTGTCATGTTGACGCGCTTTGTAGCTGTTGATGCTGTCTTTGACTTTTTATTTGTCCGTGTCGGCGTCTGTGGGTACTGATACTGCGGAAAGTCACTAGAAATCTCATTGGCTGGCCGTTTTAGCGTACGTTGCTGATGCTGCTGCTGCTGCTGTTGATGGAACGGAGCGACACTGGTAGGCATATCCAACATACCACATCGCTTGCGTCGTCGTTTCGGTGTCATTGAAGATGCCAAAGTTGGAGGTGAAGACAGTGAATAGGTAACCGATGTATGATGATGATGGTGAGGACCCTGCGGGGGCGATAACGATGAGATTGAAGATACCGATTGTGATCGATGGTGAGAATGTGGACCCGAGCATGCGGCGGTGGTTTTTTGCTCCTTGGCAACCCGAGGTTCAATGGAGTTGAGGTCCAGGTTCTGCCACCCTCGTTTCTGTTTAAATGAGGCTAGAGCGAGTCGACTTTTGAGATTGCGAGTGATTCTGGAGATTTCTGCTCGTTCCAGCACTTTTTCTGCGACTTTATGTGTAGGTGTATTCATCTTTATAGATTGAAAGAATAATAAAAATGTTGTAAAATAATGCGAATGAAATGAGATGATTAAAAAAACCAAACTTGTGTAAAAGAAAGAAGTATCTTTTTTTGTTAAGCGAATCAACCGTTTCTTATAAACTCTCTTTTTTTTTGTTTCTCGGTTGTTATATATCACTGGTCCAAGTTCAATTGCCGTTTTCAATACTCGTCGTTACCAGAATAAGAAGATGTATGACCAACCTTGTTCAAAAATTTATACCAATATAATAGAGAAAAAACAAACAAACGGTTTTCGCTAAACAAAAAGTTCAAAGAGGGAAGCGAAGATGGAAAAGTATCTTTGCACTTGGAAACTGGTGGAGCTGAGTACTTGTTTTCTTGTTTAGTCAATTTCCGTCTCCTTGATTCACGTAAGAAAAAACGAAGAAAGGAATAGATAGAAAAGAGAGAGAATAAGAAGAAGATTCCAAGCTGGTGGATGCGTTCTGGCCCAAAAAAAAAGAATTTTTTTTTTTTTCGACGCGTCTCGTTCGCCGGTTTTAATTTGTCGCGCTCGGTCTTGGGAGTAGTAGTAGTACAGACAAGCAAACAAACAAGGAAGTCGTGACAGTTGTGGCTGGAAATAAAGAAGAATAGACAAGGTGATAATGACTAGTGTAGTTGGTGATATGTTGCGATGATGATGATGGTTTTAAAAATAGGGAGAAGAAAAAAAAATTAATGACAGGTTTTTATTTTCTTTCTTTCCTTTGCTTCTCTTTTTATCTATGCAGGATGCCTTGTGAAATGAGGCAGTCTGTAACCTCATTTCACGCGTATACGACGCGTTTCCATGGCGGCAGTTGGTCAAAGTGGCCAAAACTTTAACTTGTAACGCAATCCAATGCACGTCAATGACGCATCAGACCCGCATGGGGACCTCATTTTGGCTTGGTATCGTTCTGGCACTTGCTTTGGCCCCACCTCGTTTTTTTTTATGCCTTTCCCCTCTCTTCCCGTCATGGTGGGTCCTCTCTCTCTCTATGCCCGATCAGGTAAAGAGATTGACCAGAACCCTTCTAATAATATGTTATTAAATTCCAGCCGTGAGGAACGCGTTATGTACCTAGTTGTAATTGAACGTTTGCTACGGGGCTTTAAAATGCGCAAGGCTGGATAGTATAGGTTTCCGGGTTAACATTACCAGCGTTGCCAAGATACAAGCCGTCTCCCCCACAATAAAGAGGCGATAAAAATTCAGTCGAAAGCGAATGTGTAAAGACATTGATCTATACCATAATTACAACCATCTCCATCTCTCCCTATCTAGCTTTATCTGTATGCTAATTCCGGATGCGGCCCGTTGTTTCACGTGACGCAACGAAACGGAGATCCGATCTCCCAACACACGCTTTTTTTTTCCCCGCGCCGCCGCTCATTATTGCGCTATTATCAGCTGTTGTCGTCATCGTCATCGTCTTAGGTCTTCTCTTTCTCTTTCTGTCCATTATCTTCACTATTTCTCGTCGTTTTATTTTTATATTCAATTAGTTGTTTATCTTCATTGAAACCATCATTCCCCTTTACCTTTCTGTTTAATTTCTATTCTTTTTATTCGTACGCTTATTAGTATCTCTTCTTTTTTTTTTTCACCTGACCATACACAAGGAAAATCCTAGCCGTTGATCGATCGTCTTTTATTTCTATATTTATTCCTCGAAACAATGAGCAGCAGCAGCCAACCAGAAAACGATACGCCAAGTACCGAATCAAAAACTGAATTGCAGAATCGGGTTCTAGGTGAAATTGAACAAATCAGAACTCAACTTACACAGTTAAAAAAGGACCGGTCTTCGTAAGTTTGCCTTCCACTAAATAACAACAACAACAACAACATTGCTGTTGTGCTAACTTACACACATTTTATTTCTTAGGTTCTTGAAATCTTCTCAAGTCTTGAATATTTATGACAACTTTGCTAGTAAAATCAAGACTCTTTTAGATGCATATGCACCCGACACGCCACCGCATAAAGTTGATGATTTGCTGGACGATGTATTCCAACTAATGAGTCTTGCTCTTCTCACGGTAGGTCACAACCGCCGAGCCCCTGCAACGTTTGCATCGCTATGCGCTGTCCAGCGGTTACTGGAGCATTTGGATGAAAGTTCAACATACACTGAACAAGATGTGGAACCAATTCGAGATCGATTGCAAGAAATTAGCGGGTTGATTGAGCAGGACGAGGAGCAGGAGCCATCCCAAGTACTACAGCTGCTGCGGCAGAAACTTGCAGTATGCAACGAGTCCCTGTCACGGGCTGAAAAATCCCTCGAGAACATCTCACCAGAACTTCAACCTATTATGCAACAACTGGTCACCATCCGACGTAAGATTATGGCCATTTGTTCACGGCCAAAATTCCAGCCGCAGAGCCTCAAGCCGCTCAAGCTTGAATTGCAGCAGATTGAAAAGAAACGGGTTGATGGCATCTTCAAAAACCCGGATGGCACGGAACCAAAAGGTCAGCAGACAGTTAATGGGTTGTTGGAAAAATGCTCGACATTGATCAGCGATTTTAGTGCATCATCAAGTGAAGAATACATTGATCCTTCATTGAAGCATATTTACAACCAACTAATTGAACTCAAGAACGCATTGGAAAACTTGCTGGTGACTCATCGGTGGACTCTACGAGAAACTGACTTGTATTTTTACCAGCGTAAATTAGCGGAAATTGATGCTATGCGGGTAGACGGTATTTTTATGCTAAAGGGTACGACTCCTAGTTCTGGGTTGCAACCAGGCACTAGTATTGTTGAGGCATTGAAACAACAGGAACGGTTAAGCACGGCCAAGGGGTACCAAGACGGATCGTCGACGCCCGTAGGCGCACCACGGGGTCAATCCATCCTATTGTACCTACTTCGACGATGTTATGCTATTATTTATAAACTGCTCGAAAGCAGCGAACCTGTAAGTGAAGCTCTTACACCAATTCATAACCAATTATCGACGGTACGACGATGTTTGCTCGAGGTGAAGCGTAACGGTGGGTTGAGTTCGGTGCGCGAATTGTACCCATACCAAATGAAACTTGGCAGTATTGATGCTATGCGAGTAGACGGCAAGTTTTTAGTCGGTGATACAGTACCGGAGGGGCAAGGGATGCTCAATGCATTGTTATCAGAATGTTTTGATATTTGCCACGAATTGCGAGTCGAAATGGACGAGGAGGAGGACTGATGATCGCCCTCCCCTAATCTCCTTACTCTTGATAAGTATGTAAGAAAAGCAATGGAATTGAACCCGATATCGCACTATGTATAGTATGTATCCCTAGTTGTTTCTTTTCCCCCTCTCCTTCTCTTGACCCTACGTCACGTTTTTCATCTCGTATTTGAATTAACGTAAGATAAAACGTGCGCCGACGCTACCCGATGTCGGCGGATATTGGTGGTGCTCCGAACACGCTTCATATCCGATAACAGTCCTCTTCTTTGGTCTCGACTACAAGGCCTGTGCT
>JAKTQM010001176.1:10591-29470 GCA_030558825.1 Blastobotrys niveus
TTAACATACCTTTCTTTAGTGGATCATCAAACGACACACCCCGATATCGCTTTAAAAAAAATTGATAGAAACACAAAATCTTTGCTCGCTTTGGTTAACGTTACTCGATAGCAAAAAACCATGACTTGTATAACCATCCTACAATACGCAGGATCACAATTCGCAATCTGCACTCAACATTCACAAGTAATCCCTAAACGACATCTCGACAGCCACTGCGCCAGCTGTTACACCAGCAGCACGGTCGACACTAGGTACCAAGGCAGCAGCGTACTGCTAAGCGCCGCGAAGCTTCTTGATACCACGACAGTTAACGATGACATGAAACCGCTAATGACGCTGCAACAGCTATTCCAAACCCAGGTATCCAACTGGACCAAATCTTCTACTTCTTCAACTTCATCTTACTCACCAGCACCATACTTACCAAGCGTCAAGTCGCTGCTCAACACTCAAAAACGATCCATTTGTAAGTTATGTTTACGAGACAGGGGCCAGGTTCATTATGCCAAAACTTCGACTGAACGGCTAGCACATCTCGAGTCATTCCATGCGTCGTTATACGCCACTTACGGTGCTAATATCCGCGATTTGACTGCTCAATATAATAATCTAACTCGAGGAGGACGAGGATGGTGTAATGGCAATGGTAATGGTAATGGAGTGGGAGAAGGACACAAGGCAGGAGATGGAGGAAAAAAAGATATGCTGGTAAAGTCGTTGAAAATGATTGATGCGGAGATTGAGTCAATGTACTTTGAGACCGTCCAGTTGGTGCTATTACGAGACGTGGAAGGTGCTGACGACGAGATTGTCCAGTTTCCTACCATGAACTAGAGCATTTAGCATTAGCATTAGCATTTTTTTTTATTTTATCCCCTCTTTATCTCTTTATCATTATCGTATTTATAATTGTATGACTGAATTTAATGAATATGGAAACAAAAACATGGATTTAACCAAGTTTTTATTAGATTAGCTAGAGTCGAAGATCACATCACCTTCAAGGCACGATAACCCTCATCCCTTCCAGTCTTCTTCTCTATTACCGGGGCCAAGGTAAAACATGCCCCCGGCCACACCTGCCCGATCTGTCACCGAGTTAAGAGTCAAAGAGTCAAAGCAAGCAGGGGAAGCCCAGCGAATGGGGAAAAATAGAAGCTGCTGAGTGGTGGATCTTGTGGATCGTAGATGTGCTAGTGCGTAGCTAATATCTGCTTATCTATTTTGTGTCCGAAAAAAGAGTCATTTCCCGCCTTTATGGGCCCACCCACATAAATAATAATAAACCAGTCATAAAATAAAGACACGCATTATAAAACTGTAATTTTACGGCTGAAATTTTTCACCAGCTTTTTTTTTTCTTTCCTTCCTTTCCTCTCTCTCTCTCTCTCTCTTTTTTGTCCATACTATCCTTCTCTTTTCTCTCATATTTTTTTTTAGACACTATCGACAATGTGTGGGATTTGCTGCGTCTTTCGTTATCCAAACGTAGAATCTTTCAAACCAGAAGCCCTTCAACTGGCCAAACGAATTCGACATCGAGGTCCAGATTGGAGTGGTAACTTCATCGCCAACAGCACAATCTTGCTCCATGAACGTCTATCCATTGTCGGGCTTGATACTGGTTCTCAACCAATCGTTAGCTCCGACGGCAAATTTGCATTGGCCGTCAATGGCGAAATTTACAACCATCGAATGATCCGAGATGAATACTCGCAATACGACTGGAAGACACATTCCGACTGTGAAGTTGTTATCCCACTTTACCAAAAACATGGCGCTGATGCTCCAAAATACCTAGACGGTATGTTTGCATTCTGCATCTATGATGTTGAACAGGACCGGATTGTGGCGGCCCGAGATCCTATCGGTATTACAACGCTGTACATGGGTACTTCTACCAAACTTCCAGGCACCAAGTTCTTTGCCAGTGAACTCAAGTGTCTAACTGACCATTGCGACGAAATCAAGGCATTCCCACCAGGCCATGTTTACGACAGTAAAACTGACGAAATTACTCGATACTATCAACCAAAATGGTGGGATGACCAAAAGATTCCTACCACCCCAGTCGATCTAACAGCTGTACGAGAAACTCTTGAAAAGGCTGTGCGGAAGCGACTCATGTCTGAAGTGTCTTATGGTGTGCTCTTGTCTGGTGGGTTGGATTCTAGTTTGATTGCTGCTATTGCTGCACGAGAAACCAAGTTGGCTGCTCCAGAAGATCCTCTTGACCATGCCTTGGCTGGTATTGATGCTCAAGGTCGACTAAAGAACACATCTGGTACCCGATTGCACTCCTTTGCTATCGGTTTGCCAGGCGCTCCAGATTTGTTGGCAGCTCAAAAGGTGGCCAAGTTTATTGGTTCCATCCACCACGAACATACCTTCACTATTGACGAAGGTCTCGATGCTCTTCGAGACGTTATTTATCATCTAGAAACATTCGACGTGACCACGATTCGAGCGTCGACACCAATGTTCTTGTTGTCGCGTAAGATCAAGGCCCAAGGTGTCAAGATGGTGCTCAGTGGTGAAGGGTCGGATGAAATCTTTGGTGGTTACTTGTACTTTGGTGCCGCTCCATCTGCCAAGGATTTCCATCAAGAAGCAGTCAAGCGAGTCAAGAACTTGCATTTGGCTGATTGTTTGCGAGCCAACAAGTCTACCATGGCTTGGGGGTTGGAAGCTCGTGTGCCATTCTTGGATAAGGAATTCTTGGAAGTTTGTATGGGTATTCGACCAGAAGATAAGCAAATCAAGGACGGTAAGATTGAAAAGCATATCTTGCGAAAGGCTTTCGATACCGGTGAATACTTGCCAGATGAAATCTTGTGGCGACAAAAGGAACAATTCTCTGATGGTGTTGGGTACTCGTGGATTGACGGGCTTAAGGACGCTGCTGCGGCTCAAGTCACTGATGAAATGTTTGCCAACCCAAAACCACACTGGGGTGATGATATTCCAACCACTAAGGAAGCTTACTGGTACCGATGCATGTTTGACGACTTGTTCCCACAACCAGCTGCTGCTAGCACTGTTATGCGGTGGATTCCAAAGGCTGATTGGGGGTGCCATGAAGATCCATCTGGTCGGTATGTCAAGTCCCATACTGCTGCTGTTTAAGTAGATGATAATAATATATATATGACTTGATGTGCTTTAATTATATAAAAACAAAATGAAAACTAAGTTGACCTGAATATTGCTTATAATCTTGATCTTGATCTTGATCTTGATCTTGCCAATCGGATTACATTGCTAGCGCGCTGGTCCTGCCAGTGAATACCGAATTAAAAGACCAAACACAAGGAAAGGTAAAAAAAAAAATATAATACGTCGCATTTTTTTCAGAATGAAGATACTCACAAAGGGTGTGCAAATGTTGTCGACCCAACGGGGAAGGTCATGATGCCATGCGAGTACATCTCTGAAACACAGTCCTTTTTGGCGGATTGACAATGTTTCAGTCGCCGTCGATACTCATCTCCTACCGTGAAGTCTTCATATTAGACCATGTACTGGATGTACGTAGTAAATTTGCGATGGCTCATAGTGGTCGTCCAAGGTAAAACGTACGAAGGATAGGAGCAAATGGTACCGAGAACAATGAATAGTGGCAGTTAAGTTTGTTAGTTAATTTTGTTATATTATAGTGGTCTCTATGTATTACATATTGGACCACCGTATCCAAATGTCCAACGATTCTTGCGTCCGCCACATCGGATCCAGTGATCAAAGCGGGTCCACCCTGATTCGCTTCGACTCAAGCGAGTCAGTTAACTTTTTAGGAAAGTTACACATGAAACGGCTCTAAATTCTAACACCTTTTAAGTTTGGAAATCACATATATAAGGACGCTATAAGCTTTATGTGTTGTATACTGTGTGAATATCATGTATATTAATGCTTTCTCACTCTACCACTGGCTCATCTAGTGACAGCTGCCGGCTTACTAGCCAACTTCTTTCTCCAGTTCAGTCATTTTAGGAGCGAAAACCTATATAGACGTGGTTGTATGGAAGACCTAACTGCTACCCCGGAAAACTTACATATTACTGGACTAAGGCTTATTGTCGGGTAACATACTTGACTAGGTTCTAGCTCTGGCAGAGGCTGCCAGTATATCTTCTCTAACCTCGTAATACTCTCCTTCTGTATTCTCATAGGATGAGTTGATGAGTCTGTTCTATTCAGTCACCCAACGTGACAACAGACGTCGTGGTTAGTTGTTCATACCCCATATTGTAATCAGTCATATTTGTATATTCATATATTCGTATATTCTATATCCATCTAATACTGTACTAGTTTATTATAAAAAAAGCGCGCAAAATAGCACTACAGTGCTGCTGTTAGTTATTATTGCGGGGAGAAGCCAGAAAAATATCAGTTGTTGGGTATGATGTGATGGATGTACTGAGGTATTGAGGAGGTGCTATTGAGATTAGGCGATTTAATGAAGTGTGGGATATTGGTATTAGCGAGGTAAATTCAATTGGTGAAAGTGTGGTAGTTGGTTTCGTTGTAGATCATTCGGCTGTGGACGAACCACCTCTTCCTGTTCATCTGGATTTTGTGGTGGATTTTGCGGAGGATTTTGCGGAGGATTTTGTGGAGGATTTTGTGGAGGAGGATTTTGTGGAGGAGGATTTTGTGGTAAATTCAATTGGTGAAAGTGTGGTAGTTGGTTTCGTTGTAGGTCATCCGGCTGTGGACGAACCACCTCTTCCTGTTCATCTGGATTTTGTGGTGGATTTTGTGGTGGATTTTGTGGTGGATTTTGCGGAGGATTTTGTGGAGGATTTTGTGGAGGAGGATTTTGTGGTAAATTCAATTGGTGAAAGTGTGGTAGTTGGTTTTGTTGTGGGCCATCGTTCCGCAGTGGTGCGAGCCGAACCCGTTCGCGTGGCCGTTGCCCTGGTGGCGGTGGTAGATTTGGTAGGTGCTGTGGGGCCCGGGGTGCATGCGGTTCAGGTAGCAGCTGACGATACTGCCTGTGAATTTGTTCACAGCTGTCGTAACAAGCTCTTAAATCCCTCCTAGTACTGGCCGCCAACCCATGCTCCTCGACGTTTTCCCTCATCACTTTGTGCAAAGTGCTTAATTCAGACAGCATGTCTGTCTGGAGGTGGGCTGGCAGTCCGCGCACCCAGTCATCGTGGGTGGCATGTGCCAAAATATCTAATCGACGCTCGCCCATATTTTGTACGTTTTGTTGATCCATGCTGTAAAATCTGAAAGAACGGGTTTTTCCAGTGGTTTGAAAGTTAATACAAGCTTCTTAATTCACAAATAAAGTAAAAAACATACCTTCAAATTGTTTAGAGATCTTAGACGATGTGGTTGAACAAAAAAATAAGAAAGAAAGAAAGGAAAAATATCACCGGCGTCTATTATGTTTTGAATCTGCATCATTTTGTGCTGTATCACGTGATCATCATGCGCGTGTAATCTAAGCCGCGCAGGGTGCATTACCGAACCAATTTTCGATAACGTTTTGGCATAATAAGGCTTTTGGGTGGATCTAGTCTTGGTCCCTGTTGCATATACTCTTTGCCAAGACGATTAGTACGGGTAAAGGAGCTTGGAGGAGTGTGAAGCTATGGAAATGGGGATAATCCTTATGCTCCGCAGCGCCACGCAAGCAACTAACTTGGTCATGCACTGCGGCTCAAATAAATAAATGGATCCGACGCAACGTGAAATCTGAGCCGCACCCATATCTCCCCATTTCTACTGTCTTAGGTAAACACCACAACACACTAAGGTCTAATTCATTCATTCACGACAACGCTCACAACGCATTGTTTCCAGCTAATCAGCTGTCCTTCTCCTCAAAACCGGCATATTTGTGATCATACCACATTGCTAAATCAACATGGTATCGACGTTTGTGTGAGACGATGCAGCTTGGGGGCCAGATTGACTCAAAACCATACCAACCGTGGCTTATTTAACATACATCCCATCTCCTCTTTCGATCTCATTATTGCTCTGAAATACATCCAGCATACCATCTTTACTCACTTTACGTGGCTGCAGGTTACCTAAACAACTGCCATTGGATATGTTGGAATTAGAGCCGAGTCATGTGTATTGTATTAGCTAAGCGCTAATGTCCCAATTCACTATATAGTTATGTTTTTACCGATGTTTCTATCTTTACTCTTGAGATAATCAATCTTGTTATTACATAAAAAACTCGTTAGGTCTTTGACAACGTTTTGATATTATTTGACCATGTACATCCACTACATGGTCTAATAAATATTCATGCTGAAATCGGACTCTTAAAGCGCGACCATTATTAATATCGTATTAAATATGTCTAGAAAACAACACAATTTACTTGATAAGGACTATTAACTACGACTTGCCTGATATGAGTTGATATATTTATGGGAGAAACTCCCCTTCTTTTATTCACTCACCACTTCAACACGATTAATTGAATGATCCACGATGACAAACACGCGTAATACCGGCCATAAAAACATTAGAGGATCAGAGAATCTGGAGCAATTCGACCCAGAACGCGAGGACGCCACTCGGGCCCTCGCTAAATTTAGACAATTCGTTGACGGCGAAAAAAAAACACCACGTGGTCAGATTCTGATTTGGTAGCAGTACTGGTGGACAAAACTGCTCCATGGTTTCGAGAAAGCTTTAAGCGGCGAGTTTTTCATCTTACGCGGAGGGGGGTAGTGGACTGGCTGGAAATTTTCAGCTCCTTGCGGTACACGGTTGCTGAATCGTCATCCCTGAATATGTCTATTGAAAGGTTAAGAGAGCGGCTTAAACAGTGGCCAACGCTCACGGACCCTAATTTCAAGAAATTTATTATTCAGCTAAGAGAAGATCTGTCACTATTGCTATCTACCCCTGAAAATTGGGAAGTTGTCAAAAAGTCTTTTATACTTTTGATAGAGGCCCAGTTTTCAGCCGCCACATTTGCCCTCCTCAAGGAACTTTGGAATGTCCGGCCGGTGACCACATACATAGATATAACGGAATTCGTGGTTAAAGCCACGGCGTTGGCCACCTGTAATGAGTGCGAAGAGTTTGGTCATGCGGCTGTGGAGTGTCCAAAGCGAATTCGTTGCTCTTGTGGAGCAGGCGGCAAACCTGGATCTGATGGAAATACCGATGTAGGTACAAAAAACGAAAGTGGTTAAGCGAGCTTCAACTTCAGCCTCATGTGTTTGATCTGGAAACAGAGACCAGTAGTCACTTGAAAGTCGTTTGGTGAGGCTCAGCGGTGTCACTAGTTTGGAGCAATCAGAAAGTATTGGAAGCAGGAGTAGATATAATAATATTCACTCAATACAGCTCACTTTATATAATGATTTCGACACTATTACTGTTCAGGCGCAAAGGACCATGTAGCAAACAACCAGCCGCTAAATTATACTATTGACCTGCCACGTTCCGTAATAAGCGGCACCACATTCGGTTGTCGGGTGCGCAAAACGATTTCAAACTGTGCCGGCGTAGAACTGAACAAGTAGGAACGATAGGAGAAAATGGCACTTTAAAAAAACAAATTGTGCCAATTAAGTTTTTTAAGGCAAAATTACATGAAAGGATTCCGCTATTTGTGTACTACGATGAGTCGCGCAGTCAGGTTTGATTCGGCTCTAATTCTAACACACATGGGATATTCTCGATATACACTATTCTAGCCAGGGTCATACTTCATGCACCTTATTGCATTCATAAAAAAGTGTTGGTTGTCAAATTTGACGGCATGTGTGATGGTACGCAGGGGGATGCAGCTGCTAAATGCGGCTCAGTGCGGCTCGTCCAGCCCTATGGGGGCGCAAAACAATAAAATAAAGACTATTATATTTGATTACTTATCCGAAGAGACATTGAAGTAGTGCCATTCCTAACGGGTCACAACTACCCGAGATCATAACCCTTCAACTGTGAGCTCGGGCATGACATAAAACGGTTCAACTATTCCTTGAATATCAAATATCTTGTTCTTGCCTCCCACTGTCACTATCCTACCAACAAATGATTCCTTCCTATAGCCAATACCACATTTGTGCAGAAACTGATTGATGTCAGTTTCCCAAAAAGACACATGACCGCCCCTGCCCCTATTAGTGGGATCTGGATACAGGTACTCCATAACAATATATAAACGAGTGGTTCCATCTTTGCATGTCATAACTCCATGTGAGTACACTTCTGGTGCACAATACTCTTCTGAAGTAAGAAGATGCTTTAGCCGTCGATAGGCAAACACGTCACGAAAATAATGTTGTTCGCTGGTATAAGTTTTCAACACCTTTAAATGCCCGTTACCGATATTTCCACACAAATACGGAACAGATGGCTGGTTTTTACTTTCAGTAAAGTCAGAAGAATTCAAGTGGGCACATTTGCCTGCAGCTTTCCCGGCGCGATAGCAGTAGTGTTTTTCGAAATGTACCGCCGCATCTTTCAAATACTCCCCCACTTTATCAAACTTGTTCTGGTTATTGAAATCTTTCTCCATTTCTTCCATGAATTCTATTTTGCTCATTTTTTCACCTCTTGCTTCGGCTTCAAAGAACCTTTTCAAGGTAGGAAACCGATCGAGTGCCTGGGTGACCACAAAGCAGTAAAATTTCCAATAAAATGAGCCATCTTCCCTATTCACAGTCACCGTACTTATATCTGCCTGAGGAAGGGCTTCTCTTTCTTCATTCGTCCATTTGCAGCAGTTGAATGAAGAAAGTTCTGTATGTCGAGTGTAATATACCCCGCTCTGCGGCTCCGACCCCACCGGCTCGAACAGGGGCCGGCATCGAAATTTCAGTTCTCGACAGTCTGGTGGTAACTTGACATCATCCACTTTACAAAACACCATACATGAACCATCAAACACCACAAAAGATTGTGCTCCATACATCATGGAATGTCTGAACGCTAGTTCTGATGTACAACGAAATACCCGTTCGCGACCATCCATCTCTTTTGCAAGTAACGAATCCAAGGTCGATTCGTCAATTGATTTGCCATTGGATTCAGATTTTTTTCGTAACAAATCTTTAACCCCTTTGAATGCATCGGAGTCTTTCACCTTCCCCCATTCAAAAGTGTGGCCATCGTCATGTGCACGTTCTCCAAGAATATTTTTAGATCCGGCTGCCAGCCCAGACCCAAACCTTTGGTCTATAACCCCCGTCAAAAGAGTATACCGCTCTCCAAACCTCAAAAATACCTGAAAATCCGCCGTTATAGATACGCAGTCGAAATACAGTATGTATTTTTTAACACTATCAGACCGGCGCATCTCGTCTCTGATTGCGTAAAAAGTGTCCTTGCCATTAATAATGAGCTCACAGTCCATGGGCTGTAATTTCCGATTTATGGCCCTGACCAAGTCCATATCTTGTAGCTTATCCACCATATTTTCAAAAAAATCTAAAACTGCGTCACACTCTTTCGTTTGGATAGTACAATAGTAAAAATTGGTTGTGTTACGACGCAAGTAATGACTAGTAAAGTCCACCGACTTCAAGACATTTCTCACGGCGTCTTCATCAATAACCGAGGTGGGTGCACCCCGGATAATAGTCTTATCCTTTTCAGTACCTTTGGAGTACTCTTCAAAATTGAACCACACTGGCGCTGCAAGCATGTCCCAAGTTATCAGGTAATTACAACGCTCCATGTAGTTACTCTCCAACACCGGTGCCACCTCGTCATCAACTAAAAGTATATCATCATGAGCCTTTACTTTTTTACCATTTTTTGAAATGTCATCATCGGCACTTTGAAGATAATAACAGAAATCATCACTTCTTGCAGCCAATTCAGCCAACACCAGCGACCACGAAGCATGGTTTTGGGAAGGACCACCTGGCATTTTTCTTCTATACTTTTGGCCCCTAACTTCGAATTCAGTGTCGTTTGGTAACTCATCAAAAAGAACCAAGTTTTCTGTCTTTCGTAACTCTAGATGTTCAGGCGGATTCATTCTGGTGCTATCTTCTATGATTTGCACCTTCAAATTGTCAAGCAAGTCTTTCGCATCTTGTTCCACTTTGGTTGCCCAATTTTCGCATTCCGCCACGTTTATGGGGTTCAATCCATCACGCAGACCCTCCAAAAATTCGTCGAAACAAATCTGCACACATTCAGGGTACGCATCCATCCTGTTATATTGATGATGCTCATTAAAATCTTTTATTTTCTTATTCATATTCTTGATGTATCCATAAGCGTATGCCTTGTCATCCAGTTTATCCCGCCTGTTTACATCATTGGTTAGTGAATACAGCTTGTTTTGTGAAGTCCGTCATTGGTAACGTACCATCGTTTCCTAACAAGGTCCCTGCATTGTCGCAGCCAACTATTGACGCTGTCACGGAGCTGGTCCCATGTTTTTTTCTTGGCTGTTAGCACAGATGTTATATCAGACGTTCTGAACATAATACATACACTATCCGCGCTAGGATCGTACTTTATACACCTTTCGGTACTCATTTTGTTCCTTTAATGGATTGAATTCATAGAAAGCATGCCTTATAAAAGCAAGGGTAACAAGTTGAGCGCACGCAATGCATTATCCAATTTTGACAACAGGCATAATTATATTCTTTTAAGGTTATTTCCGAGTGGAGAAATACGAGACAAAGTTAAGCAACCGGGCGGCTTAGGGCATCATCCTTGTGCGGCTCTATGCAGCGGGCTCCGTGGAGTTGGTGGTAAAAAGTGGTGACCTATACATCCAAAATTATCAAGAATATATAAAAACAAACTATTCTAGCTACAATCATGGTTCTCTATCTATCTCCTAACGTACTGTCGACAATTGGGACACCCTCTATTATCAATGTCATCCGCAGTAGGACACTCCGGCCCAGGGCAGCCATGACCCTTGCAGGAAGTAAAAGGGCCAACATTACTCCGCTCAAAATCAAACACCTTGATCTTTCCATTGGTTTGGATTAAATTGCCAGGATGCAGATCATTGTGACGAATACCACAATTCCACAGCATGGTTTCTACCTCACTCACTCCTGGTGGCATCTCACTTCGATCATAATCATCATCCGGTTGCAAATACTCCAGCAAGATATACAACGAGGTACTATTCTTCCGTTTTATCACACCATGCGAGTATACCTCTGGTGCGCAATAGTCTTCAGTAGATAACAAATGTTTCAACCGTCGATAACTGAACACTTCGTTGATGTACAACTCTGGTTCCGGGAACAATTTCAAAATCTTGAGCGGTTCATCCTTGAAGTGGCCAAGGTAGACTTCATTTTTGGGCCATCTGTCACTGCTGCTGGATAGATACGTCTGAGAACCGGATCGTAAACATTCCTTTACCGTAAAGTTGGACATGTCAGTGTATTGGCTCCTGTCATTGGGCCTATCGCTGCCAGAAGGCTTTTTGTCGTCAGTGGACGTGGTGTTGGTGTTGGTGTTGGCGTCAGTGGAGGTGGACTTGGTGATATTTTTTTGCGTGCCGGTGGTGTTCGAGGACTTGTTGGTGGGTTTGGTATTAGTAGACTTGGTATTGGGCTTGGTGTTTGTAGAACCTTTTTTGCGAGAAGACCCACTGTTGTTGTTGTTGCCGTCGTCATCGTTGTCGTCGTCATCGAAGCGCTTAAAGTAATCACGGTCCATACGCTTTTTGAAAACATCCGGCTTCATCTTCACGCCTCTCTCTTCGTCTTTAAAGAACACATCCAAAGTTGGAAACAATTCAAACGCCTGAGTAATGACAAAGCATAATAATTTCCAATAAAACGACCCATCTTCTCTATTCACAATCAAAGCACTAACATCCGCCTGCGAAAGTGACGCCTTATCTTCTCCATCCCATTCCAAACAGTTTCGTGAATCGAGCAGGAGAGGTTGAAGATCTTTTCTACTTTCTTCACCACTCCCGTCACCTCCTTCACCTTGTTGATCGTTAGATTTTCCTTTGCCACGATCTTTCCATCTCTTAAATAACCTTCGTTTCTTCACTGGTGGTTGCCCGTCAGCGTCTTCATCTTGTTGCTGCTGCTGATCTCCTCCCCCTGCCACTTCGTCATCACCTGTTTGAACTCCCTTATCGACATAAGACTCAGCTTCATCATCTTCCTTTGTTGGTCTGTAAAAAAATGGCATGTCTGGAGGTGGAAATTTCACATCATTCATCCTGCAAAACACCATGCTTGCCCCGTCAAACACCACAAACGATCGTGTCTTTTTCATGATGGTATATTTCATGGCCTGCTCAGCAGCATCACGAAAATACCGTTCACAACTTGTCAGTTGGTTTGTAAATAGCTCGTCTATCTCATTTTGAGTGAATTGACGGCCCATGTCGGTGGCTGTGTTCATTAGCAGTTCTTTGGCTCGAGCCAATGCAACTTTGTCTTCAATCTTGGGCCCCCATGTGCATGGTCTATCACCGTAATCTGCACGTTCTCCAAATACTCGTTTCGCACCAGCCGACACGCCAGATCCCATCCGTTTGACTTTGACGCACGTCAAAAGAACATGACGGTCTCCTTTTTTCATCCAAACCGTCCCTTCTGGCACCTTTGGCGTGAACGCAGCCTTTTTACTAGTCACCTCAGGATCGTTCTCGTCAGTGATCTCACTACCGTTGATATAAAGCTGCCAGCCACTAGGCTCTAGCTTTTTATTTAGTCCCTTAACCAAGTCCATACTAGCCAAATCACCCGCCATGTGATTGTAGTATCTTCGCATCTGGTTCTCGCTTCCTTGGATGGTGCCGTATACAAAGCTGGTTTCACTAACATGAGAATCAGGAGAAAGGCTCAATGATTTCAGAACCCTTCTTACAGCGTCCATATTTATAAATTTGACAGTAGGAGGACCAACTGGCCGGACAGGGGCAGCCGCAGCAGCTGGAGCACCAGGCTGGGCCGCTCGAGCAGCACGCTGAGCGGCAGCAACACCTGCATTGTATTTAGCAGTAGCAGCAGCAACACCACTAGCGTCTGAGGCACCAGAAGTTGTAGTATCATCAGCCTCCATATCTGATCCCTTGGTGAAATTCAACCATGTTGGCGCTACACTCAACGTATACTCATGGTCATCTTTATCCTCGCCATCCCTCCTCTTGTCATCATTCTTCTTGTCGTCCTTTTTCTCATCATCATCTTCATCATTGCCAGACTCTCTGTCCTTATTATCTGTTGAAACTTCCTCATCACCTGCCGAAAGGCGTCTCGCAACCAATTCAGCCAAGATTAACGACCATGAAGGGTGATTCTTCAAAGGAGGACCTGGCATTGGTCCCTGTCGAGGAGTCTCTTCCATAGAACATCCAGCCAACTCCTTTAGAATTTCAGAACCTTCTCGACTCAATCCAACATGATAAAATGGCATCTCATTCATGGTATATTCAAACAATCGTACCTTGACGTCGGTTAGAAGCTCTTTTACATCAGCTTCCACTTTGCATGCCCAATAACTCTCTGCAGCGCCTTTAGGCTCTAGACCGGTACGCAAACCATTCAAAAAGTCGTCAAAACTTGGCAGGTTGGTAGGATCCTTATAAAATTGTATTTTTTTGTCCATGTTACTGAATAATCCGTCACGATAATCTTTGTCGATTCCTGGTGCGTCGCGCCTTAAAAATAATTACGCGTTAGCCTTACCATGATACATCCAAATTATAGAAATAGGTCAAAGCTTACCATTTTGTTTGGACAATTCGCATGCATTCTTCAAAGCAATGGATGATTATAGTCTTGAAAGACTAAATATATATATATTTTGATTGTTAGCGGCGGGAAAGTGATGGAATTTATGAATGATGCCATACCTTATCCGGGAAAATCTTGAATTCAATCTTCTCAGTGACCATTTTATTTTCACTAGCCCAACAATAATGTCTTGTTGTTCATTTGAAATAAAAAAGCAGCCGGACGAGGGACATTACATGGAAATGGACCGTTTTGAGTTTGTTTGTAGCTGCTGTCAAGTTGCCTTATTTTGACAAATGGCTATTGCCTCAAAATGTTTCTCACTGCACGTGACTTCGCCGCCTCATGAGCCTCATTTCGATCCAAGGCCCCTGGAACCCACATTATGCAGCTTAATCGCTAGTTTACGCTCAATTCCACAAAAATACAAACAAGGATGCATTCTCCGTTCCTCCTCCCTCCTTTTTCTTCTTCTTCTTCTTCTCCTCCTTTTCTCTTATCTGCTTTTCTCCACATACCCACCCACATCCCATGAGCAGCGACATACCACTTCAACAGCTTCCTCATCAACAACAGCAGCAGCAACGTCTCCGCACTGCGCCATCACATACCACTTTGCGATCTAATATCGACCGACAAACAGATGTGATGGCAACACTCAAGCTCAAACGGATAATGGACGTTAACCAACGTCTGCGGGAGGACCTCTGCCGCGAGCGGCTGTATGTATCCAACGCATGTCTATCGTACGTACTTCTCCTTCTCTCTATGTCTGTTTTTGATCACTAACTCTAACACGATCTATAGGATAATTCGGTTTACGCAAAACACAAAGGATCTATGTATCCCGACGCTATGGGAGTATTTCACCGACGAGGAAGATGAGGACCCTGCTGGGTCATCGGGGAAGAACAAGTCGCATGCTGAATGCTGTACTATCATGTAGTTCGGTCCAAACTTATCGTCCAATCCAAATTCATAATAACATACTTATTTACATGGTTCATTTTTTTTTATCGTAATGCAGCAGTTTTCATCAAAAATCATCGCTTTGTTTTTCTCATTCCGCTTATATATACATATTATGTTACACATCCATTCCACCCATCGCTAGCTCGTTCGTTCTCTCCCCTTGTTAGTATAAATACAAATCGTAATACTTTCGACCATAGTATGCTGTATTGAGCACCCCGATAGTCGTAACCGCCATTGGCAACCCCTTAGCAGTGCGGAGCGCCCGTGGCAACGACGACACCGCCATCACCACCGATGTAGCCAACCCCAGCGAATGTCCCGGTGTGTTTCCCTGTCGTACTTGGTACCCTGTGATGCCGTATGCGAGACCTACAGAAACCCCCTTGAGAGCCCATGGCATGGACCTTGTGAGTGCTGCGGCGGCGATACCACCGGCCGTGCATACCCCCGCCAGCACGTACCCTGGATCGTCCGACTAATAGTAAAAAGTAGGAATGTTAGCAAACGTAAGTAAATGGAAAAAGAGGTGGAGAGAGAAACAGAGAGGGTGATGTACGTACTGTGTCGTTTAGGGACTCTGGTTTGTACCTCTGCGGAGCCATTTTGATGCGATGTGTGGTGATTAAAGTAAAGTGTTGGTGATGGCAGGCGACAGTTGGGAAGCGAAACTTAAAGGGCACAAAAAATTTCAAAAAACAGCGTAGATAATTAGTTAGCTACACAATGCTACATCAGATATTCTTTTTTTTTTAGCAAAATTTCTAGAAAATGAAAAATTATAGGTTTGAACGGGTAGGAGATTTATCTAGTGGCGGCTCAGACACACCAATCTCCTTCAAAGCATCCCAAATATGCCGGATATACACAATTTTCATCCCATCATCACCTTCAGTTTGCAAATCCTGACAATGCTTCTCAACATGCTTCCGACACCCCCATGGAACAAGCACACGAGTAACTCCTGCCAAATGCGCACCGAGTAACTTTTCTCGTACCCCACCCACCGGTAGAACCTTACCTCGTAACGTCATTTCACCCGTCATGGCCAACCGTGGATCAATAACCCGACCAGTTAACAATGATACCAACGCCAAAGACATGGCAACACCGGCGCTAGGTCCATCTTTAGGAACGGCTCCTTCTGGAGCATGCAAATGGAGATCCATCTCACTCAACGCCGCACCGTCCAGCCGCAGCGCCCCGCAATTGGCTTTAACCCATGACCATGCAATCTGGGCGCTTTCACTGATCACATCGCCTAATTTGCCAGTCAAATGTAACTTGCCGGTACCTGGTTTCATAGACGTGGCTTCAAGTGTCAGTACCCCTCCGTTACCACTACCACTATACGCCAGTCCATTGACTACTCCTGCTGGCCGTCCTCTACTACCTTCCCCATCGTTATCCTTGTCGTCGTCGTCGTCTGCTTGTAATGGTTCAAATGTAGGAAGCCCCAAATACGTTTGCAGCTCGTCAGGATTGACAGTACTTGACCATGGTTTATCTTCATCTAGCTGTTCAACAGCTTTACCACGACATAACGTTGCAATTTCACGCTCTAGATTCCGCACCCCGGCTTCCCGAGTGTACCGCGTGGCAATTGTACGAATGATATCGGCAGAGATATTCAACGAGCTCAGTCCTGCTGCTTTAACTTGCTTGGGGATCAAGTACCGGCTGGCAATCTGCTCCTTTTCTCGGTACGTATACCCTTCAATATGAATCACCTCCATTCGATCCAGCAATGGCGGCGAAATGGTGTCCAACGAATTGGCAGTAGCAATGAACAAAACCCGGCTGAGATCCACTGGGAATGACACATACCGATCAAAATAGTCATGGTTCGATTCGGGGTCCAGTACTTCTAACATAACACCAGTCGGATCGCCGTATTGCGTAGGACCCGCCAGCTTGTCAATCTCATCGAGCACAATCACTGGGTCAACTGCATTGGTCTTGATTAATGCCTTGGTGAATTCCCCTGGCATGGCACCAACATAGGTTCGTCGATGACCCTTGAGTTCAGCTTCGTCACGTAACCCACCAAGAGAAATGCGATGTAGTTTACGTCCAAGTGCGTTGGCTACCGATTTAGCCAGACTGGTCTTGCCAACCCCTGGTGGACCAACCAAAAGCAAAACCGGAACCTGACTGGTGTTTTTACTATTGCCACCATGGGCTACCACAGCTTGCTGTCGAAGGTACAAGATTGTAAGATACTCAATCAGTCGCTTCTTGACTTTATCCAACCCATAATGATCTGCTTCCAGCGTCTCACGTGCCCTGGCAATGTCGTCCAATCCAACTCGCTTATAAGCATCTTTATTACCATCACCCCATGGGATATCACATAATGTTTCGAGATAGGTTCGACAAACGTTATATTCTGCTTGACTAGGATGCATTCGTTCCAACCGTTTCATTTCTCGCGTCACCACTTTCCTGCCTTCTGCGCCAAGATTCAATGCCTTCAACTTTCGTTTCAATTCCTTCAACCCGTCTTCATCATCATCATCATCGTCGGCATCTTCCCCAGCCTGTTCTCCATCTTTGTCTTCATCATCACCCAAACTCTTCAATTCTCGCTTGATACTACCCAGTTGCGTTTTCAATAATCTCCTTCTAGTACTCTTATCCATCTTACTGTTGCTGTTCTTAGACTTGCCGTTGTTTCCGGCGGCTGCCACGTACTTGGACACTGCCTGCTCCAACATGCCCGCTTGCTTATCCACAAACTTGACAGCCTTATCAATTCGAGCATTCAAATCCAGTTCCTCCAACAACTGCACCTTATGATCGAATTCAAACGGCATTACCGAGCACAAAACATCCACCAATTTACTAGGACTATGAACGGCCGAGGCAGCCTGAGTAAACTGGTGGAGCACTTTGGCGCCGTCGGTACCACTCAAATCAAGTAACCGTTTAACGCTATTCTTCAACACTTGCAACCGCTTCTCCACTTCTTCTTTATCAACCGACGGCTCTTTAATCGTCTCATACCGATTCTTGTCTAATACCTTGACTCGGTGCAATCCTTCATAATACTTTTGATCGCGCACGGTAATAACTCTAGCCTTGACGCCAATGTTACTGCGGATGCGGTGGCCGTTTTTGGTAGGAATCACCACCACTTTATCGTCGTTTTTATTTTCGTGATCACTTCCGCTGGATCTAATTACTGATCCCGGAAATAGCACGGCACCTGGAAGGTCGATGATCCTCATTATGATAAAATAAGGGCCCTCTGTTTTACTTTCCAATGTTGTGTGATAGTGTTGATAAGAGGGGTGGTAGTTATAATAGTTTGAAGAGAAAGTGTGGAGAGAGGCAGCAGCAGCGCTTATTGCCACCGCGGTCTGTGATGCATTAAACGCCCGGGTTGTCGGGGGGCAAGGCGCGGGGGAGAGATCAGCTTAAAGAGCTCAAAGTTACCCGGATTTGAGTCGGCCCGTGGTCGGTTAGCCCGCAAATGGGTATGTATCACATTCAGCGTGAAACATACACAGTTAATTTGTTCTTGCTATTACTAGTAGTAGTCAAAATCAAGCCACGATAAGTGAAATTATAATGACTAATACAGGGCTAATACCAGGACTAAACAACTGTAAATGGATTTACAGTCCTTTTGATGATCTAGCAACTACTCACCTTATAGACAATTATCGTCTCTTAATACAACAAACAAAGCAAACAAGACAGTACCGTAGCCGTCACAATTGCCAACGCCTGCGTTCGCCACATTGAGCCGAGAGAAACACAACGTGCGTTGCGTGTGGAGCAGGTAGCGTGGAGATGGAATGTGGCTGCCTGTTCACGTCTTCTACATCCGAAATGCAATCAAATATTTCATAAAAAAATCTGTTTTATATATATATGCCTTTTACATAAAAAAAAATAGATATAGTGCCGGGGGGTCATAACAATAATAAATATACAAGAGTCCAATAAAGAATTCTAGAGTCTAGAGACAAAATCTAGAAAAGTAGTCTGTGTGTGTGTGCATGTCTGGATTTCTATTCCATGACAGAAGAGGACGCTCGTGGCCGGAACCCGTCAGTGTACAATGGTGGAGCCAACTCGCTGGCACTTCCACTAGAAAACGATCGCTTTCGTGTATCGTTAGACTTCTTTTCTGTTCGCTTGAGTTCACCAAGCTTGTCGGTTGTGAGTTCTTCGTCTTCACAGACGGCGTTTTCATCGTAGCTCTTTCGAGTAATGA
>JAKTQM010001181.1:0-11008 GCA_030558825.1 Blastobotrys niveus
CCCCTCTCCATCTCCTCCGTCTTTGTCGACAACCTCCCCGCCAAATATGATATTCCAACGTTCGCAGTGATTTAATTAACGTTAGATAGTGATTTAATTAACGTTAGATATCGTACAGTAATCCAGCACCAACTTTTGAGTTGAAATTACCCAGAACCCTCTCCTATCCTTTCATCTAATCAAACAACCAACCTCGGCGTTGAACTCAATCTAAATTATCCGGGGTCCGACGCCAAGTAAATAAAAGTGGAGAAACCAAACACTCCTTATTGCTGCTTCAATACATCATACATTGTCATCGCCAACATGCATCTTTTTAATGCCGACCTGCCGTGGCTGCTCATATGTGGGGTAAGACACCGCACCAAGAAGGGCCAAAGACCCGAAGAGAAAAAAAAAGAGTCGGCTGCTTTTCCGCCGCTCTCCCCCGCTACAATACAGACACAGTGCATGAGCTGATTTTTTTTTTTTTTACCAGCCACAATTAGAGTAAACTTTTGCTGAGATTAACTGTATGCCAGTATAAATAATCCAGAAAATGGCCTCCTTTTTTAATTCTTCCTTTCCCATTCTTCAAACATCATTACATTCAACATGGCTCCACTAAATACTGATATCCCAAAAGTTCAAAAGGCTATCGTCATTGAAGAACTAGGCGAAAACTACAAGGTCAAGATTGTCGACGACTACCCAGTTCCTGAAATCGCAGACGACGAAGTACTTGTCCGACTCACATCGTCTGGTGTATGCCATTCTGATTTGTCATTTATACAAAAAATCTGGGGAGCTGAAGTCAAGGCCAAGGTATGCGGTCATGAAGGCAGCGGGTACATTGTCAAGCAAGGCAGCAAAGTCAACACTGAACGGTATCCTGTCGGAAAGAGGGTTGGTGTTCCTCTAGTATCCAATCCATGTCATGATTGTGAAGACTGTATGCGACCTGATAGTGAGACATTCTGCAAGAACTCGCCATACTACGGCTCGGGCATTGACGGCACATGGCAGCAGTACGTTAAAGTCCACAAGGATTACATCATTCCGGTACCTGATGGACCGAATTCAACAAGCGTGGGCCCAGTACTCTGCGGTGGTGTTACGGTTTACAAGGCTCTTAAAGTGACGGAATGTCGAGCTGGTCAATGGATGGTGATCACTGGCGCAGGTGGCGGTCTCGGCAGCATGGCCATTCAATACGCTACTGCTATGGGATTGCGAGTCATCGCTATTGATGCCGGCAGCAAGGAACAAAAATGTAAAGATCTAGGTGCCGAAGTGTTTGTAGATTTCACCAAGGACGATGTTATCAAGACGGTACTAGCTGCTACAGAGGGTAAAGGTACTCACGGCGCAGTGTTGATTGCACCAGTCAAGTCATCTATTGATCAAGCACCATTTTACATGCGTACCCGGGGCAGTATCAGTCTTGTAGCATTGCCACAGATGGGTCAGACATTCGATATCATGCCAGCATTGCTAGTGTTCAAGGGCTTGACGATTCGGGGTAGTCTTGTCGGTGGCAAGTATGACCAAGATGAAGCATTATCATTTGTAGCTAGAGATAAGGTCATCCCACCAGTGCAGGTCTATAAGATGGAAGAAATCAACGATATTCTTCATCGACTAGATAAGGGTGAGATTGAGGGACGAGCAGTGATTGATTTGTCATAAACATAATAATAACGTTTTGAAAATATTTTCATCATGAGATTTTTGTGTTTTGTTTCTTACATAACCTTTATATATATAAATAAAAAAATAATAGTGCAGCGAGATATAGGAAATTTAGCACCAGAATCGATACGCTCGATACCACCATTGTCGCGAGGCGAGATACTCCTTCTCTTCTCGCAATTCCTGTCGTAACAGATCCAAGTCGAGCTCGCGACGACCAGTGTCGAGATCGAGATCCTTGGCATGCGTCCATGGTCGTCGATGATATAACAAATGAACCAAGAACAATGTTAGAACAACCGGTGCAGTGAGGTAGTTCTTGAAAAAGTATTCAGCAGAAATCTCCTTGGCACCGATAGGATACAATGCAGTCCAGAATTGAGCAATGAGAATCAACACGTTGATTAAAGCACCAATGTACCCGCCAATAAGCCCGGTTTGAGCTTGGAACGGCACATCATCTCGAGGTCGGTTCTGAGCCTTGTATGCATGTCGGTATCGAATGTAGCAGACATTAGCCGACAACCAGGTCAAAATGAGACCCAACCCGGCCAAAGCGTACAACCAGTTGAATACTTCTTGTTGTATACTAGACCCACTCATGAAACTTAGTAGACCAAAGGACAAGTTGATGCATACAGCTGGTAGAGGTCGTCCAGCTCGATCAATGTAGCTGAAGATCTTTGGCAGGAACCCTTGTTCGGCAAGAGCGACAAAGGTACGACTGGAAGCGTAGACACTGGCGTTACCAACACTCAACACGGAGATAAGGATGACCACGTTCATGATAGATGGGAGGACCTTGATTCTAGCGTTGTTAATGGCAATGACGAATGGACTGGCAGTGATGTCGACGCTGCTTGAGCCGAGAAGTTGTGGGTTGTTGTATGGGACAAGTAGCCCGACAATGGTTAGTGATACAATATAGAATAAAAGAATTCGCCAAAAGACTTGTTTGCATGCTTTTGGAACCGATTTTCGTGGGTTTTGTGTCTAGTAAAAAAGATAAGTAAACAAATGCCCGTTAAATAAAAAGGAAAAGGGGGAGACATACCTCTGCGGAGGACAATGCAGCCAATTCGGTACCGGAGAAACTGAAGGAAGCGTTCACAAACACGGAACAGAACCCTTTGAACCCGCCGTTGAATGCACCAGGGTTGTGCCAGTACTTGCCACCAATATACCCTTGGCCACCACCGACAACACCACCAGTATTAATACAAATACCCAGGATACAAAACCCGACTACTGCAGCGACTTTGATGATGGAAAATGCAAATTCGGCTTCACCGTACCCTTTTACACCAAACAAATTGATGAATACAATGACAAGGTAGAAAATAGCGACCCATGCGACCGGGTTGATACTACTATCCCAGAACCCGATGGTCATGGATGCCGCGATAAGTTCAATCGGTAACGAAATGCACCAATTGACTGCATATAACAGACCAATTGAAAAGCCGACCCTAGTAAAGTAATAATAAAGTTAGTCACACGCCTTTCTACTAGCCGATATCCGCCGTGATGCCGCCGCGTGCGGCGGCAACGAGAAAAGGAGGGGGAACATACGAAGGATGGATGAATCGAGTTGCATAAGTGGAGAAAGCACCTGAAACTGGAAATACTACCGCCATCTCACCCAAACATTGCATTGTACATAACAACATCAACCCAATCACAGCAAACCCCAACAACGTGCCTGCAGGACCACCGGAACTCAACGCCGCACCAGATCCTACAAACAACCCAGTCCCAATGGACCCGCCAATGGCAATCATTTGTAAATGTCGTGTTTTCAAAGATCGTGACAATGGAGCAGAGGATGTACGCACTGCAGCAATCTGCTCGGGAGTCATATTGGCCATATCTGTTTCTGACAATTCAGCAGATTTGAATGAGTCCTTGAACCGCTGCCACCGGGGTAGCTGGACATACTCGATCTCAGCTTCTTCTTGTTTATGATCGGGTATTTCATCTGAAGGTGGGTAACTACTATTCTTATCCGATGTCATTGTGTATGGTATGTACCTTGGCTTTTCGGAAAAAGTCTGTATGGTTCAAGAGATAGATATAAAATGGCGGGGAGAGCTGGGGTATTTATTTATCCTCTTTATCCCTTTTTTTTTCTTCAGTCATCAGAAAAAAAGAGCGGGGAAAAAGTAAGAGACATGTATAGACCATAATAAGGCTGATCAATTCTGTGTTCTGGCTGGTTCGTTTTCTCCGCGTTATCTGTACGTTCAGTGAAACCTCCTGCGCATGGTTACCAAGGGAAACCTGTCGCCCGCCTGCCACACCCCCGCCTTTGCTTGGGTGTGTGTAAACAATTCGGGCAGTAACTTGGGTTTCAGCCTTGTTATCGTCATGTATGCGTCAAAAAAATGGATTAACGGTAGTCAAGTGAAGTAAAGATAGATATATATACAGCCTTACACGGAGACGATGATAGCACACACGAATCCGAAACATGCCCCACTTGGTGATGTTGAAAAAAAAGAGAGAGAGAGCGGCTCAGGCCATCCGCCTTGCCTATGTAGGTAGGGTCTTAGCTCATCCCCATCTCCCCTAGCACACCATCTTGGCAATAAAACAAGCAGCATCGTGCGGATTTTTTAATTTTGGAATTAGAATATCAAGGTGACTTCTCTTTAATTAGGATTGTGTTGCTGTCTGACATCTAGTTTTAGCTACGCTTGACAAAATGGAGTTGAGAGAAGGATTAAAACATGTTTATTCGTCATAATATCTCCCCACTCTGTCTCCCCATATTAGCAACAAAAAAAAATACCGGTATTAGCAACGAAGGAGCGGAATCCTTCAGAAAGAAAGCAAAACGGTTGCATGAGATGTCTGATCATCGGTGAACCGAGATGCTTGGCAAATGCAAGTTTGGAGGCATTAAGCTTGACATGGATCCCGCCTGCACAACTGCCCCTCTCTCCGGGTATGTCCAGGGGTGGAGACATAGCTTCAAAATTTTGATTGAACAATAAGCCACTCAAACTACTGAAATATCAAAATCAAAGTCATAATCAAAATCAAATGTGTTTTATTGATTTTGTCACTGGTATATACTGTAGATTCAAACCCACTTAGGACATCTGCGTTACTGTTTAACAGATGAGACCACCGTCTTGACCAAATCTTGACATTGATATTCCACGAGGGGTATCTCAGCCCCCCTAACTAGCGATGGCATATATACAAATATGTTAAACAATCCTTTGGTTCAAGTTACAAATTTTTAGAATCTTCCGGATTATTTTTTTTTTAAATTAACAAATTTTACAGGTAATGCAATGGAGGTAAAAAAAAAAAAAATCCCCTTTGCGGGGCGTTGGTTGGTTGGTCGTAGCTCCGAGTGAGACATGGCGGGGTTGATGGCGGTGGTGAGGTGAGGCTGCGACAAAACGACCGGGAGAATCCAATGACACAATGACACGGATTTTAACATTCAGTTACTTATCCATATGTAACGAAAGAGTACTTGTAATGGATGTGGCTAGTGGATGGGATATGATGCGTGGAAAAAAGGCTTGGCTACGGGGTATGCTACGGCCTTGATCTGTCGGCCAACAGCGCGTAATGTCATGATAACATAAACTCTTGCAGCTAGTTTACAGAATCTTTTAGACATGATCTAAGTTATACGAAGAAAAGAACTGAGTTTGATAGCGACCAGAGCAACCCAAAGACGTTGTCTTGGGTTACTGCTTTGGTGTGCGAATATGATCTAGAACATATATGTTTGACCCCGGTCTATGGTGACTGAGGAATGATTCTTTTGAGTCACAATTGATCTTGATCTATACCATGAAATCATTTTTTTTTCCACTATGTTGCCTGAATTTTTCAAGCAACCCCTCGCTTTGTGAAGTCAAATCTGTAGTATGGAATTCAGCCACATTTTGCATCATCACCGTTTGAAAAAAAAGGGGGGATTTTTCCGATTTTGATGGCTGAAAATTGTCTGCAAATTTGGCCCCTCTAACATGATATCTTTTAATAATTATGAAATCAACCAGTATACTGCTTTGTAATTGAATTTTAAATCTTTTCAAAGTGATTGTGTTATACCATGTAGTGGATGCACGTAGTAGATGTACGATGGTTCGTAGTGATCCTCCAACGTAGAACTGAGAAAGTACGAAGGAAACTAGCAATAGTTAGCGCTGAGAACAATAAATAGAAAGATTCTAGGAAAATTACATGAACAAGAATCCAGCTATTTATATGGACTGCATTATAGATTTGGTCACAAACATGAGCCGCACAGTCAGGGTAATACTGTTGACTCGGCTCTAATTCCAACAATTATTTTTTATATATAAAGAGCCTAGCTATCCTTGTATATCTTTTTGAATATATCAACTATCATTATATCCATTAAACCGCTCTATCTCTTATTCAATTCCAATAAAAAGTGGGGCCTTTCAAAATTGTGGAAGCTGATTGTTTCCTAGCTTGGCGCATAATTTATTGTGTGGAGCATAAGCCGCACTCCGCACTGACTAAATATACCAATTGTGAGCAACCATCCCGTAATTGGTATCTGTAAAGGAATATAAAATCTGGCGTATATTTGAGTGTCTTTCAATACACGTACATATCTCTTTCTAATGATTTAAAACTATGGTGTTCTTCGATGCAGTTGAAATTAATGCCATGATCTTTAGTCATCTTGACGCTGAAGATTATCTATCAGCATCACAGGTATGCCGAAAATGGCGCCAAGTGTGTCGTGACTCATTCTACCTTTACCAGCACATGGAAAAGTGCTTCGGCACAACCAAATGCTCTTACGAACAGCTGTTGAACAGATACCTTGTCCTAGTCGAAGCGCATCCTTGTATCCAGAAAGACAATATCAAACTGGATTTTTCAACACAAAAAGAGAAAGAGCCGGTGGATGACCCAAAGTGTGTGTTCAATCTGCGAGTTTTAGATAATAACGGGAGACTGGTCGAACATACTGCCGAGATAACCGACGGAAGAAAAAGCATAAAGTGGCCACAGATGTTGATGGTACCAGAGCCCCCAAGAAGGCGAAAACTTTACGATGGACACAGGATGTCTCCTACTGGTGAGTATATTCTATTTGTTCCCTCTAGATATGTTGTTCATATCTATTCTCTGGTGACCCACAAACTGACTGTCTGGGAACACACATTCGACTTCACTGTCGCCTACCCTACCAATGACCCTTGCGTGGTGATAGCTGTCCCATCAGTGATGAAGCGGGCAATTATAGTCCATCTTGAGCGTAGAGAGTGCTTGGAGGTGCCAGCCGCGATTCCTTGGGACGCTGAAATCGAGGTGACTCGCAACGGCAAGGCGTTCAGTTACCCTGGGTTCTTGGTCAGCATGGCCGAGGGTGTAGAATGGCGAGACTGCTTTGATGACCCCAAATTGTTACGCATTGATCACTGTCAGGACTCCTGTCACATATATCCGTGCCACGATAACCAATACATTTTGATTAGCAAAGAAACAAGGGTAAGAATATACACCGCAAAGAGAGTTGAACACCAGAACTCGCAGATGGGAAATTTCATCAGGCATAAAATGCGTACGGACAAGAGTGGGAACCCGCAGAGGCCAAAAAAGACGCTTCTGCCGAAGCGCCGAAACTATACAATCTGTTGGGTCGCGACTTGGTTCAATGAAGATTTCCATAAGTTTGATGTTCCAAGGCATTACTTTCCGGAATATGATAGATATGATCCGAAACCGATTTGCTTTGTTTCACAGGACTGCCAGTGCCTGTATATGTCCGATTTGAAAGGGGTGTGTGTGGTCATTCCTTTACTACATGTCGACTTTTCCGAGACGATAAATTTGGCATTTGACAATCAAAAGCAGCAGCGATATCCTTGGAGAAGAGTTATATTGGACAAGTGCGAGGATGTTATATTCTCCCCGAATGGACGGTATGTTGCATGTATAAGAAAAGATGGAGTAAATACATATGAGATCTCGCGGAAGGGTGGTGATGTAAAGACGCAGCTCCGATCGCTTCCTAGCTGGGCCCCAAAACCGCCCTACACGCCCCAGGTTAGAGCAGGAGTAGGGCCATATGCTTCATACCGTCTACTAAGACGCCCAATTTACTTCCCGCTCTTTGGCCGACGTGACTAACTGGATACCGAGTTTGGCGTGTCCACTATAGTACTGGATCACCCAGTGGCGTCCATAGCAAGTCCATAATACAACAGTGCTGGTACTTTTATTGGCTATGATTAGCTTGAGCCGCAGATCCGGCGGCGCGTCACGGGCGTTTTCGGATTCCATCATCTTGATTGGCATGACTTTCATATACTCCAATAAAATTTTCTCAGTACCTAATAGCTTGATTTGCAACAACAAGAGTTACATCAACCTCTATTTGGGCCCAATTTCGCACGTTTAAACGCCACGACGCAGGCAGCATACATGATTGAATTCACTCCCTGCTAATTACCCTAGGCCACTGAGACATAAACAGACATTCCAAAGAGATGATTAAGCGGATCGAAAACACTTGCTTTTACATTTTTGTTTGAGTGAATCATACGTTTGGTTGTCGTGTATGAAAGCTATGGTTTTCAACCACTTTATTGAAATTACCATCTATTATTATGGCCTGGTGCGGCGGAAGCACGAGCCGCACTGGTTGAATATGGTTTATGTTGGCAAACCATCTGTAATCGGTAAATATAAAAGAATAATGGAAGGTTCCGTATAAATATGTCGTATAGCCTATGCTCTCGCTCTTGTAAACGTGTAGGTTTATACACACACACACACACACACACACACACACAGACCACAACCATACTTGAGACTAAAACAATGGTGTTGATCGATGCAGTGGAAGTTAATGCCATGATCTTCAGTCATCTGGACGCTGAAGATTATCTATCAGCATCACAGGTATGCCGAAAATGGCGACAAGTGTGTTGTGACTCATTCTATCTTCACCAACACATACAAAAGTGCTTCGGCAAAACTTCATTGTCTTACAAACAGCTGTTGAACAAATACCTTGTCCGGCTCGAGGCACATCCTTATGCCCAGAAAGATAATATCAAACTGGATTTTTCGACTCAAAAAGAGCAGGAGCGGGCGGATGGCCCAAAGCGGGTGTTCAATCTGCAAGTTTTAGATAACAACGGGAGACTGGTCGAACATACTGCCGAGATAACCGACAAAAGAAAAAGAATAAAGTGGCCACAGATGTTGATGGTACCAGTGCCCCCGAGAGGGCGAAAACTTTTTAATGGGCACAGAATGTCTCCTACAGGCGAGTATATTCTGTTTGTTCCCTCTAGATATGTTGTTCATATCTATTCTCTGGTGACCCACAAGTTGACTGTTTGGGAACACACATTCGATTTCACTGTCGCCTACCCTACCAATGACCCTTGCGTGATTATAGCTGTCCCATCAGTGATGAACCGAGCAATTATAGTTCATCTTGAGCGGAGAGAGTGCTTGGAGGTGCCGGCCGCGGTTGCTCATGACGCTGAAATCGAGGTGACTCGCAACGGCAAGGCGTTCACTTACCCTGGGTTTTTGGTTACCATGGCCGAGGGTGTAGAATGGCGAGATTGCTTTGATGACCCCAAATTGCTACGCATTGATTACTGTCAGGAATTTTGTCACATATATCCGTGCCACGATAATCAATACATTTTGATTAGCAGAGAAACATGGGTAAGAATATACACCGCAAAGAGAGTTGAACACCAGAACTCTCAGATGGGCAATTTCACCAGGCATGAAATGCGTAAGGACAAGCGTGGGAACCCGCAGTGGCCGAAAACGACGCTTCGGCAGAAGCGTCAAAACTATACAATCTGTTGGGTCGCGATTTGGTTCAATGAAGATTTCTCTCAGTTTGATGTTCCAAGGCATTACTTTCCGGAGTATGATAGATATGATCCGAAACCGATTTGCTTTGTTTCACAGGACTGCCAGCGCCTGTATATGTCTGATTTGAAAGGGGTATGTGTGGTCATTCCTTTACTACATGTCGACTTTTCCGAGACGATAAATTTGGCATTTGACAATCAAAATCAGCAGCGTTATCCTTGGAGAAGAGTTATACTGGACAAGTGCGATGATGTCATATTCTCCCCGAATGGACGATATGTTGCATGTATAGGAAAAGATGGAGTAACTACATATGAGATCTCGCGGAAGGGTGGGGGCGTAAAGACGCAGCCCCAATCGCTTCCTAGCTGGGCCTCAAAACCGTACAACACGCCCCAGGTTATAGCTCGCCAAACTGGCCCCCTTCGCATACCTTACTTATCGCACTTTGGCCGACGTGCTTAATTGGTTACCGAGTTTGGTGTGTTCACTACAATAATGGATCACCCCATAGCAAGCCCATAATACAACAGCGCTGGTACTTTTATTGGCCACTGGAAGCTCGAGCCGCAGATGCGGCGGCGTCGTTTTCGGATTCCATCTTGATTGACATGACTTTCATATACTCCAATAAAATTTTCTCAGTACCTAATAGCTTGATTTGCAACAACAAGAGTTACATCAACCTCTATTTGGGCCCAATTTCGCACGTTTAAACGTCACGACGCAGGCAGCATACATGATTGAATTCACTCCCTGCTATTTACCCTAGGCCACTGAGACATAAACAGACATTCCAAAGAGATGATTAAGCGGATCGAAAACACTTGCTTTTACATTTTTGTTTGAGTAATCATACGTTTAGTTGTCGTGTATGAAAGCTAGGTTTTCTGAAGCAGTAATGATTCTACCTGTTGGAAATGCTCGAGAGTTTGTTGATCCATTGTTCGCAAATAAAACAAGAAAGTATATAAATACAAAAATTTATTATAATTTCGGATGAAAAACTAACAACAAAAATATAAGGGAATTTTCCCTTTATATAAATCAATCATATGAAAAATTTTTCTCCACGGCGCCAACTGCCGTTAACCAACATAACTATTTCTTCCCCTCGCTCACGCTCCAGCCGCACCTGCAAATCATACAACTCTTCGTCATTGTGCGAACACACTGCAACATTTTCAACCACTTTATTGCAATTACCATCTATTATTATGGGCCTTGTGCGGCGGAGGATAAAAGCACGAGCCGCACTGGCTGAATATGGTTTATGTTGGCAAACCATCCATAATCGGTAGCTATAAAAGAATAATGGAAAGTGTCGTATAAAGATGCCGTATAGCCTATGCTCTCACTCTTGTAAACGTGTAGGTTTATACACACACACACACACACACACACACACACACACACACACACACACACACACACACACACAGAGAGACCACACAACCCATATTTGAGACTAAAACAATGG
>JAKTQM010001182.1:3218-13885 GCA_030558825.1 Blastobotrys niveus
TTGATGTCTCTCTCTCTTTCTCTCTCTCGATCTGACGAAACTTTGCACTTATCGTGCGTTGGTGATTAACTTAGCACTACGTATGTACATATGCTTACGTACTGTACTTTTTCACTACCTGTTTCGCTCGCAGTGACTCTAATTAACTGAGACCTTTCACATCTCCACTTTGAAAAATTTCACCGCGCCAATCTCAGCCCACATATACATAATACCAAGCACAACTAACCGTTTGGTAATCAGGGACCACCCCAACAGGAAAAACCAAGCGGATTTTATTTATCTTGTCTGTAAAAGCTATATGCGTATACGTATGTGCCATGCGTTGCTTAAATTTAGTAGAAAAACTATAAAAGAAAGGACATATCCAAGGGTTTGGATTTCTAAAATCAAATTTGGTATCTCTCTCTTTCTCTCTCTCCAAAAATCTGAAATCTATATCTCAGACAAAAGTTTTTCTTCCAACTTTAACCTCTTTACTCTCTCCCCCAAATACACATATACATATATTCACATAATGGCTGAAAGAATTATCCGATTCTTGTCCCACGACAACAAGGTCTACTTTGGTGATGCGATTCTACCATCTGGACAAACAGACGCCCGATTCGCAAAGACTGCCCGACTTATCGAAGGTGATATTCTGGGTGAATACAAAGTCACAAGCACCGTCATGCCAGTTCGAAAGCTTTTGTCACCACTAGCACAACATCAAGTTCCAACCGCTCGATTCCTGGGGCTCAACTACTCCAAGCATGCCGCCGAAAGCAACATGCCAGTACCAAAATATCCAGTCTTGTTCTTCAAGCCTGTCACGTCTCTGGCTGGCCCAGAGGACCCAATTCCAGTGCCAAAGATGGCCCAAATCGAAAACGAAACCGATTACGAATGTGAACTGGTGATTGTCATTGGCAAGACTTGTCGAGATGTGTCCAAGGAAGATGCTCTCAACTACGTCCTCGGGTACGCTGTTGGTAACGACGTTTCGCAACGAGCATGGCAAATTCGACTTGGTGGTCCACAATGGGGTCTTGGTAAGATGTTTGATGGTTGGGCTCCATTCGGACCAGCTATTGTGACTCCAAAGGTCATTCCAGATCCACAACAATTGCAAATCAGCACAAAGATCAACGGTCAAACCGTACAGAATGAAAGCACTGGCGATATGATCTTCTCGGTTGCTGATGCAATCTCCTTCTTGTCTCAAGGTACAACTCTTCAACCAGGTGATGTCATCTTCACTGGTACTCCATCCGGTGTAGGTATGGGTCGAACTCCAAAGTACTGGTTGCAAGATGGTGATGTATGCGATGTTGGTCTATCTCAAGTTGGCACGATTCGAAACGTTGTGGAATTTGAAAAGGATCAAAAGGCAAAGTTGTAAGTTAGGTATGCTTCTTTTTTTTTCTGCAAAGAAAAAGAACTGCCACGTATTGTTTTTTTACGTTATTTATCCGTTAGTTTTTAGAAATAGAATGCATATTAAAAAACAAAAAAAAAAGGAAATCGAAGGTCGAGCGCTAGTCGCTGAATCCGTCAAAGTCGTCTTCATCATCATAATGGTCCTCATCACCATCTGATACATCCAGTTGATCTTCATACCCACCTCCATTCTCACTCTCGTTATCATCACTTGCCTGTGCATATTCTTGCCCTTCTTCTAAGTCATAACCTCGTTCCGCATGCATTTCTTCGTCACTATCCGATAACTCCACTTCGTGTCGAAAATCTCGAGAATCTCCAAGGGGCGGCGCTACCATTTCCACATCATCATCGTCGCTATCTGCATGTATCGTCCTTGATCTGCTTTTGTAATTCGTTACTTCTGCATTGTCGTCATCATCCTCATCATCCGAGCTGAGCACAATCGTGCGGCGTTTGGGAACAGTGCCTGCATGATTATTGTCGCCATCGTCGTCGCTATCCACAGTCGCATGATATATATCTCTCTGCCTTCCCGCCCCAGTCTCTGCAAATGAATTTTCTGGAGACGCTGTCCCTTCTTCCTCATCATCATCATCGTCATCATCCTCTTCACCGTCGTCATGGTAATCTGCCTCATCATCTTCAACCCGAGAATCATCAACTACAAATCCATCGTCTTCGTATTCATCCAAATTTTCACCTGTATCACCTTCCTCTCCAAAAGTTATATCTTCACCTTCACCTTCCTCATCACTATCGTCAAACCCTTGACCTGCTCCTTCGCCTCGTTCCACATACCTATCACAATGATCGCACCTATCACCTCTTAATTCCCAGTTGCAATAGGGACACCTCGATACACCATCTTCATTATCAACCAGTTCCTCACGTTCGTCAAACAATAATGGAAACAGCTCCTTGTGCATCTCATAGTCTTCTTCAAACAGCCGCGTGGCTTCTTCTCGCGCGTTCTTGAAATGCTGCTTATACTCTGGATTCACCGCCACAACCGCGTCGACCGCTGCATTTATAATGTTTCTGAGTTGAAGAGATGCTGATGGGCGTGCCTTGAGCCAGCTTCTACATGTTGGGCACGATTTTTTCTGTTCCTTGCTCTTGAACCATTCGTATAAACACTACAACCAGGCATAGTTAGTATGATGGATCAAGTTGGGGAGCCACAGGCTTGCGTTATCATAAAAAAACAACAACTTACGTTATAACAGAATGTATGGCCACAGCTTGTTACACACGGGCAATACATCACATCTTGACATACTGGACATGTCATATTAGTGTCGATAATTGATAGGATATCAGACGACCCTCGACGGTCCTATTCAAAGAAGGGTTAGTGTTCTCTTTCACGTTGAAAAGACGTTCTAACTTACAATCATCTGTAAATCTGGTATCCCAAATATGGTACGCTTCGCATTTTCATCGTTATTATCCATGTTTGACCAATAGATCGAAAATTGGCTCCGAACGAAGTGTTAGTCTGACTTGATGATGGAAGCAGGTGAGAAAGGGCGCCACCAAAAAATTAAAAAAAAAAAAATATTACGGGTTCACGTGACCCCTGATTATTTACGGTTTCTGGCAAACACAATCAGGAAACTGCAAGACACACGTTTATACGTATATTATTGTTGATGGTCAAATTTTTATATATATAATATTACAGTTTATAAAGTCAATCCTTCAAATACTTTGCAGCATGCTTGACATGATCACCAGCAAAGCTAGCCATGAAGAAATATGAATGATCATACCCATCTTGGAATCGCAAGTTGAGCTTGCCATCAAAAGCAGATCCCTTGACAGCCTCAGCAAAGTTCTCTGGCAATAGCTGCTTTTGAACATAAAAATTATCAGCAGTACCTTGATCAATCAAGATTTCTGGAGTTGGACCTTGATACTTCTTAACCAACTCGGATGCATCATGTTGAGCCCATTCATCCTTGGACTTCAAATAACCAGAGAAAGCCTTTTCACCCCAAGGACAGTTGCTTGGGTTGCAGATTGGAGCAAAGGCACTGACAGACTTGTACTTTCCTGGGTTCTTCAAGAACAAAGTCAATGCACCGTGGCCACCCATCGAATGACCGGTAATCGACACACGTTCACTATCTAGCTGAGGATACGCTTCAAATAGAGTCGTTGGCAATTCCTCGGTAATGTAACTATCCATATGGTAATGCTTGTCCCATGGATCGTTGGTGGCGTTGACATAGAACCCAGCACCAGACCCAAAGTCGTAGCTATCATCTTCACCTGGTAGTTGACAACCTCGTGGAGAAGTATCTGGATAAACAATCGCAATTCCTTCTTCAGCAGCGTATTTTTGGAAGAACCCCTTTTCGGTACAGTTATCTGGAGTACACGTTAGACCGCTGAGGTAGATTAGCACTGGTACTTTGGCGCCGCTGTTATCTAGAGCTTGCTTTGGAAAGAACACATTGGTTCGCATTTCACAATTGAGGACTTTGGATTGATGCGTGACTTTTCGAAGAAGCCCGCCAAAGTTTGCAATTTCCGCAGTGGTATTCATTGTGTATTTGTCGTTACAATATGTTATGATGTGTTTTGTTTGACGTTTGTGGTTGTGGTTTTGATGAAGAAGCGAACGTTTAAGCGGAATGTCCCCGCCTTTTTATATTTTTCAAGTGTTTCGCCCGCCACTGGCAATTAACCAAACCAGGTTAAAGAATCCCCGCAGGGCAGATATGATCCAGATCTGATACTCTCTATTAATGCATCTCTCGATTCAATGGGTAAGTTAGACTAATATACAATTACTATACAGCTGTTTCTATTCTATTCTTATTTATTTTGAGCAAATCAACCTCACTCTTTTCTATAATTGCATGTCGATATTCTTTACACTGTTCAATCTGACTCCACAATTGCATCGCGACTTGATCTTGTCCAGTCATTTGTACTGCTAGATTAAACGCCCGCTGAAGTTCCATAAAAAAGGGTCTTTCCAACGCAATAGTCGGTGTTCCTGCTCCAGCTAACAATGCATCCACGAGATCAATCACTGCATCAAAATCCTGTGTTAGTCGATAACACCGAATCATGAGTTGCAATAGCACGCTATCGTGAGTTTGACTCGTAATCATCACGTTATTATTACCATTATCATCGACCGCAGATTTGCTGATATTCCGTCGTTTAGCATCCAACACCGTAATTGCTTTGGTATACCTATTCCTAGCCATGTACTCCATGGCTAACTTGGCTTGGTCGTGTTTTGACAAGGTATGAGGTGGGTGAATGTCCACAAACTGATCGAGTTTGAGGATACACAGCGGAATTTCATCGTCTGAAATACGCGACCGAAGTTCCATCTGTAATAGAGCCAATTCGAGCTGTGAATCTGGCGCATAACCATCCTTCTCCATCATTTCTACTACTTGGTATACCTTGTTGGTATGATGCGATTGTACGAGCGCATCAATTAATGTCATGTATGCATATCGCGGCGGCACCACCCCGCGGCTGGTCAAGTTTTGTAAATGCTTAATGCCTTGCTCTGGTTTCTGCTCACGGGTTAACGTCTTGATTGTCTTTATCGCCGACTTGACAGGATTAGTAGTAATATCGCAATCTGCTGTTTCGCAGTTGCTGTCGACAATACCCAATTTTTGTGCAGTTATCTTCTTGTTAATGGACTTATCCATCAGCGCTTTGCCCACGATTTTCAATGACTTGCTATCGAGTCCATCCTTAATATCCGCAAAAAACGATGCAGCATCAAACAAATCTTCACTATGGTACAACCCTTTGCCAACAATAGCCATGGCGCTTGAATCCAAACTGAACCCACTTTTGGTATACGCGCCAGTGACAAATCCAAGACCTTCAATGTTCCCTTTGGTAGCAAAATGCTTCATTACAAGCAGAAATGGTCGTTCCTCCAGTACATGTTTCCGTTTGCCGATTTTGTTAATTGATTTAATCAAAAGCTTCTCATTTTGTGTTAGTAATGCATATTGCAACCATATATGCTCCATCTCCGGCGCCTTTTTAAACACGCCATCTGCCATACTCGGTCGAATCTCCTCAAACTTGTTCAAGTCAAGCAACATCAGACTTTCCAAAAACACTGCATAACTCTGGGGGCCAAGCTCAATCATACTGCCTGGACGAGCCCATAGACTAAACTCACGAACAAGTTCGTTGACATTATTAGCCATTTTACTCACGCCAATCATATAAATCTGCAGCATCTTTTCGTCCGCCGTACCATCTCTAGCCAGTTGATGCAGAAACTCCCTCGCCATGCTAAAATCGTAGTTTTGAATATAACTTTTCAACAAGGCATAATGAGCTTTTTGTTGCAATCCCACATGCAGGTACTTGTTGTAAATCCGTTCACACTCTTGATGATCTTTCAATCCACACGCCGCATTCAATGCAGTGGTAATTGTCAACTTGTGATTGGATTCTGCTGGTTCAAAATACTCTTTAAATAGTCTCAGCACCAATCGGTGTTGTTTCAAGGGACCTAGCAGCGTGATGAGCCGCTTGATCGTGCCAATCGCCAAGGTCATGCCGCACGCGATTCCGTGATCTAATGTCCGTTCAAATTCATTCCATTGCGATGACTTTGCCAGTCGTTTTAGTCTATCTGTATAACTCTTTGATGTTTCTATAGGTTTTGTTCCTGGTGCTGTGGTTTTTATACCCGATTCAGCCTTGGTTGTTGGACTTGTCTGGGCGGCTGTCGTTGTTGTACTGGTTTTTTCAGAGACGTAATTATTCAAATCTAACGCAGATACAGCGGATAAATTACTTGAAGAGCGTATCTGATGATGAATTGCTGATTCTAGATACCTCAGCAGGCCCCTTGAGGGCGCCATGCGTCTCATTGCCAGTGCTAGAATGTGTAAATATAAATATGAAAAATGGGTTTAAAATGATGGAAATAATTTTGTCGCTGCCTTGAACTCACATCCACTTTGTGATGGGGGGTCCGGGCGAGATTTGGTCCCAAAAAATTGCTAAGCGCCAAACCTCGACTCGACAGCGTTTAATTCAATCCACCTCCATCTTAACTTACCATCTAGTTAGATCCAACATCAAATGCCTAATGATCCGTCTCAAACAGATCCAGAACTCGAGTTAGTCCGGCAAATGCTCAAGAACGATGAGTATAACCTCAACTCCAAGAGTCAAAAACATCATCGCCAAGCTAAACCTCCCCAAGAAAGGAAGTTTGCACCGAATACCGATTTTTTGAAACGCGTCGTTAAATCAAACAAGTCTCTCAATTCAAAAATCACCAAGCAAGAGACTACTTCGTCATCGAGATCGTCGTCGACTGGTCGTTCTGCAAAGCATAAGCACGCATCTGGTAACGGATCAAAGTCGACATCAAAATCTTCTTCATCTTCATCTTCTTCTACCGCCGGTTCCTCTTCAGCGTCAACTAAAACTATGAGGACCTCGAAACTTCGTGATAACAAAAAATCCAAAGAATCTACACACAAGACATCAACGTCATCCTAATACATGAATTGACCAAAGTTCAATCCCACTGTCCAACAAATTGATGGGAAAAGCCAATCACGAACCAGCTGTTTCGGATTACTTGGGCGGAGAAAAAAAAAAAGAGGGGGACGTTACGTTATCCCATCGAACACACTGCATAATGATCTTGGATTTCGGCTCAATTATACTGCAACTATGCATCTCTCAGTATTTAATATTAACAGCAGAATAATTGCCAAAGTGCGGAGTTCCACAACGCGGCTCTAATAACTTAACACTTCTGGTCTGAATCATGGGCCCCAAGATCATCTTTCCGGCGGGTCGGCGGTGATTGCCGAAGGTTTTTTCAAATTTTGTTTCTTTCTTTTCTCCATCTTAACTCCTTTTCCTCTCTTCCACCTTTCCAAACCGTTTGAATCAATATACGTTACTTAGCCGAAGGGAACTCAGACGTTTTGATGTGTATGTTTTTGAAAATTTAACGAAACGACCTTGTCTTATTATGGATGATTAACAGAAAAAAAAAATTAACCGGCTTTTGCAGCAGCTTTTTACTAGGGTAGTAATCTAACCTCTTGTTTTCTTTTCTTTCTGTCCACACTATATCATCAAAGATCTCTCTGGCTTTTTACTCCTCTTTTTTATTCTTCTTATTTCTGTCTTATTATAACCTATATTTCATTATTTATATAGCCGCCCTTCTGAATTACTTTATAGAAGGGCCGCTTGTTCTTCTTTCTACTACTACTTCTTCTTCTCCTTCTTGAAAAGTTTTCTCTCTTCTAATTGAAAAATGAATGGGGATACCAATGAAACCAACAATAATAGAATAGAGAAGCGAACAATAGATCAAGCTAATGAGGAAACAGCATTATCAACCACAGGTCCTACAACATTAGCAAATCAGCAGCAGAGTGAGAAACGCAAGGGTAAAGCAACTCGCCGAGCTCCCAGAGCATGTCGAACATGTAGGAAGCAAAAGACTCGGTGTTTCCCGGCTATGAACACCAAGAGCTGTTTACGATGTAAAACCATTGGGTTGGAGTGTTCATTCTTGGAAGGGGTGGTGGAAGATAACGACAATAGTGATGAGCCGCCCGTTGCGGCGCCGTTTGATAATCGAAGTACCGAATCTAGATTGGCAAGTTTGGAAAGTAATGTTGGAGAAATTTTGAATCTGCTCAAGAGTAATGAGAATGGAATTAATACGGTAGGAGGGTTATCTAAACGAGAATTGAAAGAAACACCAAGTTTTGGCTTACCATCGATATCATTTGTGACTTCGCCATTCAATTGTTTTGGAGCATTGGTATCGCAGCAAAACTTGGCCCCACCAATTAATCGACTATTTAATCCACAAATGGTTTTGCATGACCAAGATGTGATATCGTTGGGGTTGCTAACATTAGACCAGGCGGCTTTCCTGCTGAAATATTTTCGTGACAATTTCAATCGATGGACATCTTTCCCAGAGAATATTGAGATTAAGGATCTGCTAGAGAGAATCCGGCGAAGATGTAGCTTATTACTAACAGTGTGTTGTTGCGTATCGATCCGGTTTTATGATCGTGAGTTGAAGGTCAAGGTATATCATTTGTTGCTGCAGAAACTACAGACAGAATTGCATCAGTCACTGCTAGTGGTGCCGCAAACAATCGAGTTCATGCAAGCACTTGCTGTGGTGTCCATCTATGCGAGTTCATTAAGTGAGGGGGATATTGTTATTGATGGGTGGTTTTATTCCTCACTAGCATTACAGCATTTCATTACCAAGGATGTGCTTGGGTTAGTCATGTCGTTTGATGGTGTTGGACCTGTCACTGAGTTTGATGAAATCACTGCGTACCGGGTATGGAACCATCTTTGTCTAGTCCACTTAGTATGCTGTGTCATGACGGGCCGCATGTGCATTCTGGACGAGGCGCGGCTGGACTTGTGCCGCAGAACGCTGGAACTCGGATCAGCATCCAACTTTGACGGCCGCATGATCGCCGAGATTTCACTCCAAATGATCATGTACAATTTCATTGAGAGTGTGCAGAGTTTGATGGCGGTGGAAGAAGATCTACGCAAATGGAAGGATCAATGGGGGTATTTATTCGACCAACCTATTATTCAGTTTACCGAATCGACATACCATTATGGATATTTCTTGATTCTATTTCATTGGCATTATGTACAAAATGCAACACGCATGCCAGCAACCAGTATCGGTATGTTAAGTGGAGCCACCAACACTCAGATTGACCAGACACTAGTGGCGTGTGACGCCAAGGTGATTAAACGGATGCAGGAGCATTTAGTCAAGGTTATTGATTCGTTGCTGGTGGTTGCTGATAATGCGTATTTTGCTCATTTATCAGATCAAGTGCATTTTACTGGGGTTTATGCTGCTGTCATGTTGCTCAAGATTATGACATCTCTAGCCAACGCAGGGCGTACTAACGAGGTGGTGGACCGTGCCTTATACTTGGGTAAGATTACGTCGTTGGAAAGCAAGTTTCGTCAGGTTAGTGCGTTTTCCACTGATTTGGTTGTACGATACGCCGATGCCATTGCCGAGAACCTAGCATTACTGTAGATTTTTGTTGTGTCGGTGTGTATTATTAGTCTTATATTTATTGTATTAATTTGTATTTATAGCGTATTAAAAACCTGCCTGCAGGTGGTTGAAAAAGTCGGTCGTTTGCAAAAAGAGCCATATGTCTTGGTGGGTGCTACTTATAAAGCATACACTTTATGGCTAAACACCTCTTCATTGTCATCCACACAATAATAATTATCATCTTCTGTATGCGGAGGAATCCGCATGGGAATCTCACTAAACATTGCTTCATCATCCGTCGCCAAGTACTGTGATAACGACAACTCCGACGGCGGCTGATACTGATGATTAACATAATACAAATTCCCCTTTTTCAACAGCCTCCCTCTTCTCAGTGCCCGTTGTAACGCCCTTGTTGCCACCTGCAAGAACGAACTATCCACTGTACTCCCCTTGGTATCTCTGTCGATCCATGACCAAATCTGTGATAACTCGACGCCAGCCCCACCGGATTTGACGTTCATGGCGTCCACTAACAAATCTTCATAGTCCACTTTGGAGTTGTTGGAATGCAGCCTGCTATTGTTCTGTAACAGGATTTTCAATGCTGTTGAATGAGTATGCGGAGAATAAATAGGTAGCTTTGGTTCTTGTGTTTCAGCGTATAAGATTAGTTCAACGAGTTGGGCCCGGGATAATGACGACAGATATGTCTTTTTAACTTCGAGAGATAACGATTCCCCACTCATGCCGGTTTCTAGAGGTAGTTCCCGTCGTTTGGGCTGGCAGTCGCGGCAGAACCACTGTGCATCGGCAACGTCTACTACAATGCGGTCGATGGGTGGTACATGGCATAACTGGTGGTAGGGGGTGTTGCAGCTGTCGCAAAAGACAATTTGGTTGGATTTGGGGGTATTTCCGCGCTGGCACACTTTGCAGACATGTGTTTCTTGGCGCCGTCCGTAAGGTGTTGACGAGCGATGTTCGTACATTGTGCCGAGTTGAGATTGTATATATATATGGAGTGAAGTGCAAAAGATGTCGCTCGGAAATTACCCAAAATTTATGACATCAACTTACGCCCCACACCATCCATTACCATATCGACTATCGTGGATACTCTTCGATGCTAATTAATTTTTAGACTAAGAATATTTGTTGGTATTTGAGATAAATTATTAACTGCGACTGCGACTGT
>JAKTQM010001183.1:0-37242 GCA_030558825.1 Blastobotrys niveus
AGCTACTATTCGTCTCTGGGATGAAGTAGAGTTTCAACGCAATGCCAAGGCTGATACGGGTGCCGGTGCGGGTGGGCAAACACGAGGCACTGATAGTGATGAGCATAATGCAGTACAACCGGCCATGTTTTTGCAAACCCCATCGGTACGTGCTGAGCTGGTGTATGATTTGAAAGAAGATGAACATGATCAGTTTAACACGCAGATTCTCATTTCGTCGTCGTCCAACACCATCTACCCCAAGTCAGTGCCGGTAGTGATGACTATGTACCATGAGGTGAAGAGTCTTATGCAGACGAAGCATAACAAGCGGCAATTGACCGCTGGTAGTGGTGGTGGTGCCAGTAGTGGTGGTGGAAGAAGGTCATTTTCGAATAGTCTGACCACGACGAACGATGCAGCGGCGAGTGTTCGCGCCACATCGCTATTCAATGGACTGGATATCTATATTGGGGTGCGATTCTTGCGACAAGAAGTAACGCTCAGTTGCCTGCCGGTAGCCAAAGTCGCGGCGTCAATGTCGCATGAGCAGTGTATTTTCAATATCAATACATGCGACTCGCCGTCAAACGGCCGGTTTTTCAGCGGTACTGCGCGGCTGCAGAAGCTGCGGGTATCGTTGCAACATATTTACTCGAGGGAAGTGTCTGGGTATGTGTCTATGGACGATTTGGTGTTGTTTGGAGCCAAGAATAATGCGTCTAGTGCATTTGAAACGATGCTTATCAATGGTAAAGTTTCGGACGTGGACTTGGATGTGAATTTGAAGCAGATGCAGGATTTGGAATTGTTCTTGGATATTTGGCGACCGAGCGGCGGTCTGACATCTAACGCTGGAGCCAAAACGAGTACATTTGCATTCATGGATAAGCTTGGCAAGGAGAAGGAAAAAGACAATGAGGAGGTGGAAGAGGAAGATGAAGAAGAAGAGGAGGGAGAAGAACCGGGTGGGATGGTGATGAGGTACCGCCGGGCTACGACAACGACAGCAATTCCGTGGGCTATTGATATCAGTATTGTTAATGTACGCGGGATGGTGGACATGGGCCAGTCAATTGGCAGTTTAACTGCGAAACTTGATCGGTTCTGGTTATCATCGGAAAAGTCGTCCAACTGGGAACAGCAGTTACTTGCCGGATTGGACAAGTTATCAGTGACGAGCGAAGGTCGATTTGGCGGGTTGGTGCAGTTGACAAAGTTGAGGATGAAGACGGCCATTAAATGGGATGACGTGGATGATGACTCGGAGTTTAATGTGCCGTTAGTCCAAGCATTGGTGGGGCTCGAGTCGCTCGAATCCAAATTGTCGTTGGATTTCCATCTGTTTTCGGTGGCATATATCAAGAACTTGTCGTTATCCATGTCCAATCAGCATGATGATAAGAGGATTTTGGGTGACCGGTTGTTTGTGGTAGGTAATTGCGACGTGGGGAACGTGTACTTGACTGGGCTTGCTGCGTCCAATTTCCTGGATATTTATTATACCGTGATGCGAATGCGGTATGAATCTCATGCGTCGTACGATGCTATTTTGAAGGACTCATCGTCACCAGTAGGAGGTGGCGGTGGGGACGAGGCGGCCACAAGCAGCAAACGAAAGGGACGGCATGGGAAACGACGTCCACATGGGGATCAAACGCTATCAAATGTGATTGCACAGTTGCGTACGTTACTGGATATCCGAATTCATCGGTGTAATTTGTATGTGTTCCCGAATAGTCTGACTGATTCGGTGGTGTTTATGATATCTGTCAAGGACGCGTACGCCGACTACGGACAGGAGCAGAAAGATAAGGCGCTTGAGTCGACTCTGGATCTACGTATGGCCAAGTTCACTGTATCTCTTGCCACGGTACGAGGTAACTTTTTACCACGGCATCGCCATACCGGTAGTAGCGGTAGCACTCATTCTGCTACTAGCGCTTCTGGCGCCGCTGGGGGCGCCGGGGCCGGTACTGACAGCAATGGTGAACAACAAGGTGGTGGTGACCAAAGACACCGGCACAGAGATAACGATGACGCGGAACTGTATGAACTGGCCGTACCGCAATTTGACAGTCATATCACCAACTCTGCTCGTGGCGGGGTCATTATCAATGTTCCGTCACTGGACGTATCCATGAACACCTGGCAAGAAACCGGCAACAATAACGTTGAGTATACGTTCACGTCGGCATTTGGTGGACGTGTAGATGTCGGGTGGAACCTGGGGTCGGTCAATTTTATCAGGGAGATGTGGGAGAACCATGTACGAGCGTATACGACCAGAAGAGAGGCGTATGCTATGAAACGGTCCGAGAATATGCTGGGGAAGATGAATCTGGATGAGAATTTGCGAGAAGTAACGTTGAATGATGATTCGTATGCGTATATTCCTCGGGCGCCGCCGGTGATTGATACGCCGCAGTTGAGGGATATGGGTGATGCGACGCCGCCGGTGGAATGGATTGGGTTGCATAGGCAGAGGTTGCCGGGGTTGACACATCGGGTGGTGATTGTGTCGATGCAGAGTTTGGTGAGTGAGGTGGAGTTGTTGTACCGACAGGTGCTAGGGCGGTCGTGATGGAGACAGAGACAAGGCGTGGGGAAGTTTATTGTATTATAGATGATGTTGTTTTTTGCTAGATTTAATTTATTACTATTATTTGTATATTATTTGATGTGATGAATCTCCTTCAAATACAGAGCTTAATTGTTTCCCCGTCAAACGTGCCGGCTTACTATATCGGTCGCGGCCAGCTTCAGCGAGGGTTAAATACTGCTTGAATTCAGAGCTGTGGGCTCAACCAACCTGTACTGGAGGACAGGAGACTACAGTATCTACCGTTACATGAAGATAAACAGCAATCAATCAATCGGTTTTAAGATGTGCGGCTGGTAATGTCCCTCAAAATTTATACGGCTACCAAGCTGACGGGACGGCGTTGAGATCTATATTAAAACAATGTGATCTATATTGGCAAAGTATCGAGAAGCAGCATGTATACAGATGCAGGTTCCATCTCCCACCCCGTGTCCAGATACTATAAATCAGATCCCGAATACCAACACAATAAAGATCTTCCCTGCTAAAACTTGGAATACTTAAAATGCAAGCATTGCAATACGATACGATATGCTCCGCGTTGAAACAAACGTACCGCACGAATCCTGTATCATCTCTGCCGATCGCTTGTATCAAACGGGCGGGGGGGAAGAAAACAGGCAGCCAGTTTGAAGAATATACATTACTCCCTATTAAGCAGCCAATTTCACAAAATCTCTATCATTTTAAGGTCAGATGCCGAAAAAAGATACCTACCTACCTTTTCAATTGACTGTACCAATTGTCTCATCCGGCAAAAAATGCAAAAAAAAAATATTATTTCCAACTTCAATGCCGCCGCCCTATTTATGTTGCCATGCGGAAACGAAACGGTTATAAGCATTCTGAAACACAAACTAGGTAGTATGCGCGTGGTTTATTGCAGAAGATAAAAATAAACCAAAAAACGCTGCTTAAATTTTTGCAGCTTAGAATATATAAGGAACCCTATCGTCCGTGTCGTAAATGAAAGAGAAGAGAAAAAAAAAGGGTCGCTTAGCTTACCATCCCCTTTATTGTACAGAACCAAAAAATGAAAGGATTGTCCACCGTGATCGCTGGCGTATTCTCGGTACTGGCACTGGCTGCCGCTCAACAACAACAACAACCACAGCAAACTGGACAAAGGCAAATGGCGATCAAGAATGTAGCGTCTTTGGATGAGATCCTAGCCGATTTGAATATTGATGGTAGTTTTGGGTCACTGAAAAATTAGAAGCGAGAGCTCCCACGTTGTGCTTGTCCAATTTTTTTTTATTATTGTAGATGTTCTAGAATTGTTTGTCTAGTGTTATTTATTCTTTGTATTTATGTTACGACCAAAAAAAATGATATGTTTGTTCAATGTCAACTTGAACCAGAATCGATCAGATCTTATAGTTGTCGAAGTAGATTTCTTGGTGCCTGCGTGAATTTTTCGCTTCGCCCCTTGTGACCTCGGTGCCAAGACAGCGCTAGACAAACGTCATCAGGCTTTTCGTCTCAACACACATTTCCACTCATACAGGTCGCCTTATAATTATAGCAACTAGTCTAGTATCGGGCCGCTTTCTCAGCCACTATCAAATTCCCGCTCTCTTGGACTGGTTGACTTTTGACAGCCGCGGAGGGCTGGCTGGTGCTGGATGATCATTATATTAATTTCCATTACGTATATGGGTCTTAGTTTTGATGTACCTATTAAACACCCTCGTCCTCCCCACTAAGTCTATACATTATATAAATAGACCCTGATATCCCTAGATCCCTTCTTTTTATTCTTTTTTCGATCTTTTTATTTTAAACTACAATCGGTCATGGCATTTCATCGCGCACGGATCCCATACTGCCTACCTACACGAATCGCACAGCTAGTATTCGCCCTAACCGTGCTTATCCTGGCATCCATGTCCATGGGCCAGACATACGGCCTAGAACAAGCAGACTTGAAATTCTACAGTTCGGATATCCTTGCAGTAGCAGTCTCTGCTTTGACAGTGTTGTTGGCTCCTTCTCTACTGTTCGGGGTCATCCCGTTGACTACACGGCACTGGCACCATTGTCACACGGGGCTTGACACGTTCTTGGCGGCATGTTGGTTGGCTACATTTATTTACCTTGTTTATGAACATGCTGGGTTGACTTGTGATACGCGGTTTTATAACTTTGATTATTGTGCTGCTGGTAAAGTCAATGCCGCGTTTTCTGCTGTTGAAACGGTACTGTTTATTACCACCGGTACTGTGGTGACTATTCACGCCAGACGGCATTTTTAAATTGTCTTCTCGATAATGAGGAAGAACAAAAAAGAAATACAAAAAGAACAGAAAAAAACTACATTCCTATTGATACTCCTCTAATTTTTTTTTAATGTCTAATGTCTAATCTATGTAATGTTTAATTTTTAATGTACTTCAAAATTGTCGGTACCTGAATATGTCTCAAGCCTCAGTCTCAGTACCCTCCCCACGCTGGATGATCTATCATGTATTCTATTCGGCATGAAAATATGGTATTCAGTAGCTAGTACTATGCTGATATTCGTTCTAAAAAAAAATTTATTATATAATAAATAACTTGAAATTTGTTAAACTTAAGCAGATTTTACAGCCTTAGCGCCATCAACGTCTTTGTTACTGTGATGACTGTCAGTATCATTGGCTATACTGCCAGCTTTAGCCGCCACTTCAGGTGGAACCTCCCCAGTAGCACTGTTATACAAAATAATGCCATTCTTACGAGCGTTCTTCCGTTCATCTTTCTTATACAACCACAATACCACAAACGTCCACAATACCAATGCAAACCCACAGCATGCAGTGAACGTGAACCCCTTGAGGTACCGCGGCTGCTCCACCGTCTTCCATACGATAACCGAGAACCACGCTGTAGACGCTTGAGCAATCATATTCATAATTACCAGTACCACAGACCGCTGTCTAGGATCATGCCGGCAGATATCCGCCATCCACCCGTACAATATGGAAGCCATGGCCCAGCCGAAAAACTGAAGCATGAATGCAAACCATTTGGCCGACTCTGGTACATCCCATACTGCCAAGATGACATTACCCATGACGTTGAATACCTGCGACCATACAATGGCGCCCCACCGCGACCGGAACATATCAGCACTGCCACATACCAGGATAAGCCACAAGATGCCCAGTGCCGGTGAAATCGTCGCCAACCGGTTGAGTTGGCCACCATCGAACCTGTTGAGTGATTTCAACCATAGTAGATACGCGCCAGACGTAGTATTACTGTTATTCCACAAGAAAACATTGAATAAAGTAAGCACATAAACTTTCCAGTCGAGAAGAATCCCCTTCCATAGTTCCAAGTTGAAGAACTCTGGTACTTTTGGTGATGATGCAGATTCCCCTGCTTTATTCCGCATTCGTTTTCGGGCAGCCCTAATCTCATCATCAGTTAAGAAAATGGAGTAGCATTTCTCTGGTGTGCCTGGCAACATCCAGAACCCAATGATCCCCACAGGGAAGGTAATGATAGCGTCGATAATAAACATCCATCGCCAACCTGCTAGTCCATGAACGCCGCTCAAGTTGTCAAACGCTGCAGATTGCAACAAACCTGCTGTTAGAACACCTAAAAACTGGCCAAAGTAGTATACCCCGCCTCGTCGACCATATTCAGCTGGTTTGTACCATGATCCAAACAGGTAATGCACAGCAGGGTAGAAGGCACCTTCAAATGCACCCACCATAAACCGATATCCCTTTAGCTCGGCAGGCGAGGTGGCTTTATAGATAACTAGAGTAAAGATTCCCCAACCAATATCCATGAGCGGCAGAGTAAAGTTAATTGGCACCTTAACGAACAAGTACATGAATGGGATCTGTACCACAATGGCACCCACCGTATATAATGCTTGTGTGATGACTAAATCATTACCTTTCATACCCAGATCTTCTTTCATACCAGTGACATAGGCATTGTTTACATTGGTTTGATCAATGTATTTGACCCAGTACACAATAAATGAGTAGAAACATAGCACAATGTCTAGCTTCATCAACAGGCGCCGCTCCGTCGGAGTATCTGTTTCTTCAAACCACATGTACCATTTGTGGGCTTTTTGTTCTTTATTAGTAAGTCGGTATTCGTATTCATTGAAGAACTTCCACCATGGTCGGTTTGCTTCATCTCGATATTCGAATTCCTGGACTTCCTGTTCCTTCTCGCTTTCGGAGGCATACTTCTCCGACGCAACTTCAGGTTCATCTTCTACATGTCGAAGATGTGGAAGGAACTTCCAAATCCCGCTCATTCTAGTTTAGTTTATAAAAAGGAAGAATAATGATTTTAAAAAAATTTTCAAACAACCATGAAGATACACATCTTGTTTTATATCTAGAGAAGGAGATCAGAGTAGAAAAAAAAAGTCTTTACTCATTCATTTGGTTTTGTGTGCAATCTTAGACATTTGGTCCATATATGCAGCTTCTCCCTAAGTTTCGCGGCTCCAACGTACGTCGCAATGACCATCAAGCACGCCATTGATGAGTGCGTTTACATAACTGCAGCATGGCCCGCCAATAGACGCGATTTTGCTCAGGGGAACGGGTATCAAAAGCCGTTATCGTTAAGCGTGTGCTATTAACTAAAGCACAACGTCCCATCGTTGTCGAGTTAAAAAGTTCCGCTCCTATATACATCTCCACCCTAGCTCTGCCTCATTTGGCTTCGTTATATTTGCTTGGCGCGGGATCTCGCTAATGACGACTTTAACTTGTTTCCTGGCCGCAGCCTGTTGATTTGGCAACAGTTTTATATCTTGTTTATGAGAATACCGGGTTTGACGTGCGATACACGGCTGCAATTCCAAGTCGTTGGTACTAAACATGTCTCACGGTCAGTCTCAGCTCAGTTAAACCCCCCGGGCTAGTTTTTTTTATCAATCAGTATATATATGATATTTGTTAGGATATTTACATGGTTAATAGTATCAAGTAGTTAGTAGTACGATGTTGAAATTCGTCTATAGAAAAATCATTATAATAAATAATTCCAAAATTGTTGAATGCAAAAAATAAGCTTGTATAAACTTTTGTTAAATCTAAGCAGGGACGACTGCTTTAGCCCCATCAGCATCATTGTTACTGTCTGTATCATTGCTGCTACTATGGCCAGTTGTTGCCACAGCTTCAGGTGGGACTTCTCCAGTGGCACTATTGTACAAAATAATGCCATTCTTGTGAGCGTTCTTTCGTTCGTCATTCTTATAGAACCACAGCACCACAAACGTCCATATCACTAGAGCAAAAGCACAGCATGCCGTGAACGTGAACCCCTTAAGGTATCGTGGCTGTTCAACAGTCTTCCACACAATCACCGAGAACCATGCCGTCGATGCTTGGGCCATGACATTCATGAACACCAATACTACTGCTCGTTGCTGAGGATTATGCCGACAGATATCTGCCATCCACGCATACAGTACCGGCGCCATGGCCCACCCAAAGTATTGCAACATGAATGCGAACCATTTAGCCCCCTCGGGCACATCCCATACTGCTAGAATAACATTACCGGTGATATTAAACGCTTGTGACCATACAATGGCGGCCCATCGTGATCGGAACATATCAGCACTGGAGCATACCAAGATAAGCCACAAGATACCCAGCGCCGGCGAGATAGCCGACATTCGGTTGAGTTGGCCACCATCAAATCGGTTCAGAGACTTCATCCATAACAAATACGCACCAGACGTACCATTGTTGTTGTTCCAGCAGAAAAGGTTGAATAGAGTGAGCACATAAATCTTCCAGTCAAAGATAATACCTTTCCATAGTTCCAAGTTGAAGAAATCTGGCGCTTTTGGTGAAGCCGATTCTCCTGCTTTATTCCGCATTCGTCGTCTAGCAACTCGGATTTCTTCATCACTTAGGAAGATGGAATAGCATTTCTCAGGTGTACCTGGTAACATCCAGAACCCAATGATCCCCACGGGGAAGGTAATGATAGCATCGATAATAAACATCCATCTCCAACCTGCCAACCCGTTGACGCCGCTCAAGTTATCAAACGCCGCAGATTGCAATAGACCTGAAGTTAGGACACCTAGGAACTGGCCAAAGTAATACACACCACCTCGTCGACTATATTCACCTGGTTTGTACCATGACCCCAGCAAGTAATGTACCGCTGGATAAAATGACGATTCAAACACCCCGACCATAAACCGGAACCCCTTGAGTTCGGCAGGGGAATTACATTTGTAGATGACTAGAGTGAAGATCCCCCAGCCAATATCCATAAGTGGCAAGGAAAAGTTGATTGGAACCTTGACAAACAAGTACATGAATGGAATCTGGAACACAATTGACCCTACCGTGTACATTGCTTGGGTAATTACCAAGTCGTTGCCCTTCATGCCTAGATCTTCTTTCATACCTGTAACATAGGCGTTGTTAAGATTAGTTTGGTCAAGATATTTAACCCAGTACACCACAAATGAATAAAAACAGAGCACGATATCCAGTTTCATCAATAGACGTCGCTCAGTCGGAGTATCTGTATCTTCGAACCACTTGTACCATTTGTGTGCCTTTTGTTCTTTGTCAGTAAGCCGGTATTCATATTCGTTGAAGAATTTCCACCATGAACGGTTTGCTTCATCTCGATATTCAAACTCCTGGACCTGTTGTGATGGTTCTTGTTCTTTCTCGCTATCGGAGGCATATTTCTCCGGTTCATCTTCCACATGCCGAAGATGTGGAATCCATTTCCAAACCCCACTCATTGTTAAAGATAAGTATAAGAAAAGAACTTTTTTTAAAAAAAAATTACAACGACGAAACCTATCTTGTTTTATATACAGGGGAAGAGATAAGAGTGAAAAAAAAATGCTTTTTTACTCATTCATTTGATTCGTGGTAATCTTAGACATTTTCAGTCGACTTTTATGCAGCCTGAACCGGTGTTGACCACCGATTTCGCAATGACCATCAAGCACGCCATTGACGAGTGCATTTACATAACAGATGCATAGGACGGCAATAGACGTTTAAAAAAAATTTTTCACCTTTCCCTGAATTTAATAAGCAAGTAGGGTTCTGCTGTTTACAGATGGTGAGATGTAAATCGTTAGGTATGCATCATTCTTGTCTAAGTAAGCAAGAGATGTCAAAACGGCTTGGCTAGCTAGGCTTTTATTTTATCGTTGGTCTTGTCTGGGAAAAAAAAACCGGCCCACTTTAGGCTGGGGATTCCGAGGTATAATGAGATTGTCTTAGGTTATGAGGTGATACGGAATTCTGCCCGTCATTTACGCGGGTTATATAATTGTCGCATTAAGCATAGCCCTGGGTAAAATAGCTGTTCTGTCGTTATTATCGTTTTTAATTATTATGGCGAGCTGTTCAGTCGTCCAAACGTTTAATTAGATCAGCCGCACCACCACCAGCAGATCTTTACAAGCTATGAGGCGTATTAGACATACCTGGAAACTTCAGCCAACTGCTAGTAATTTTGTTAAAGAACAGATCTAGAGATGAAAAAGGATCTTTATACATAGTGTTAATAATTGAGAATTGAGGACGTACCCCTTTGTCACATAGTAGCAACATAAGCGGATACAGACAGCATGCATCTTCAGCCTTTCAAATTACTGTATGGACTTTAAGAACGGTGAATCGAGAGTTTAAAAGAGTTACTTAAAACTCAAAAGCAACACAGATCAATACAAATAAGTCGTTATTATATATCACATATACAAAAAAATGATAAAAATTTTTGCAAATAATTAGGTTCGTTTTTTTATCGCAATGGAATGAATCGGTTACCACCAGAAGCACCTGGTCGCTTGTGGGCGACTGGCTTGTAAGTGATGGAGAATTCACCCAAGTAGTGGCCCAACATTTCTGGCTTGATTTCAACAGTGTTGAAGGTCTTACCAGAGTAGACAGACACAACAGAGCCAATCATTTCTGGAACAATGATCATATCTCGCAAGTGGGTTCGGACTGGAGCTGGCTTTTCACCTTCTTCAGCGTTGGCCTTGGCGGCTCGCAACTTTCGCATCAAACCCATTGGCTTGGCCTTCAAACCTCGGTTGAATCGTCTTCGGGCTCGAGCATGGACAAGGCCAGTGAAGTCTTCCAATGGCATGTCCAAGAGGTCTTTCAAATCAACACCTCGGAAGCTGAACTTCTTGAAGTTTCTCTTTCGCTTTTGCTCTAGAAATAAAAGAATGTGTTAGCAAATTGGTTGTGTTTCTAGTGTGGGAGATGCAAAGTCGTGACGATAGGAAGGATCTGCTTATGATGAAATGATAGAAAATTTGGAGCAATCCAGACAGTTGTTTAGCAAGCCTTTTGTTTTGTCAAGTCAATCGTTTTACTATCGTATTGATGGATCTTTCGATGTCGAATGGTATCCTATCCAAAGGTCAGTCGTTTGGTATCGATTGGAAAAAGACTGTCGTTCACAACGTCGAAATTATACCCCATTTCTACAGCATTTCACAATCATTCGCATAATCCATTCAGTCGTCTCGTTTTATGATAACTCCTTTGCATCTCTCGAATATAATCAAAAAGTTCTACGCACCAGTTGGTTCGGACATGTCGGTTGGCGATATATAGATTCAGGTTGTCGTCAAGAATAAGTATATGTGGAATAAATTTTATTAGGTGAGTGGTTGATTGGAGACGCTGTTCCTCGGGCGGAGGGGGGGCAGCATGCTCCCAGCAGCGGGCGAAGAGTGCCCTTCTGCTGGGTGTATCAACTGGTTTTGCGTGGTATGTTCCCCGATTTGGAAACCGCGCGCTCAGAGTTCTAGGGTTTTTCTACCATTCTATCCCCCAATTTAGTAATATGCAAAGCCCTCATGGTAGTCGTCGACAGCCATTATTTCTAATATTTCAACATGAAAGGCTGTTCAATGCTGCTAGATACTGTTCATTAAACACATTTGTTCATCTATAATGCTTTATTGCCGTCTTTTTCCTACCAAATTTGCCGTATTTCACATACCGTGCTGAAATATACCCGCATCAGGTAAACGTCAGAACACCCATTCCCAATGCCCACTCAACCTCTCTCTCCCTCCGATGGGACTTCGGGCCTAAACGAACCCTTCGAAAAAAAAAAGATTCTTCTTCTTCTCTTCAAGTCACCTTCTGCCCAAGAGCTTAAACTGATTGTGTCCTTTTCGAATTTATAAAAGTACGAACTTCGATTCCTTTTTTTTTTTGTCAAAAAGAACTCTCATACTAACAAACTAATATCTTAATTCCAGAATGAAGTACCTCGCCGCTTACCTTTTGTTGACCACCGGTGGTAACGCTACCCCATCTGCTGAAGACATCAAGAACGTCTTGTCCTCTGTCGGCGTTGAAGCTGAAGACGACCGAATCGCCACCTTGTTGAAGGAAGTCGAAGGCAAGGACATCAATGAATTGATTGCCCAAGGTACTGAAAAGCTTGCTTCCGTCCCATCTGGCGGTGCTGCTCCAGCTGCTGGCGGTGCTGCCGGCGCTGGTGGTGCTGCTGCTGAAGCCGAAGCTGAACCAGAAAAGGAAGAAGAAGAATCTGACGAAGACATGGGTATGGGTCTTTTCGATTAAGAAGCTTAAACTCTTTTGGTGTTTATGTATCTTAAGAAATTTCCTACTTTTATATTGTAATGACCTTATTTTTTTGTAATATAATAGATTCCCATTGGATCTGTCAACAACAATGTTGTAGCCCTAATTGTTCCTGTTACTTTGACCTCAGAGGATATTCTCCCATTCTGCGTATATATATGTCATTATAATGGTTATCAAGAATGGCTCGTGTAGATTACGTCCATGCGGCTTTAATATCCGACAAGTCACGTGCAACCTTGGAGGAAAAACCACAACCTCCGTTCGATTACATAATTCTAATGCGCCCTGTTTTCCCTTTTTGTATGTCGGGCCTGTGTGTTTTTTCTAACATCCAAAAAGGTTGCTTAGAACTAATAATAATACCAAATCTCTCTCAACTAAACCCACTTTTTTCCCTAGATGCCTAGTCCTGGTACCAGGAGTGGAAACGTTTCGAAATCTCCAAATTCATCAACAACATCCCCATCTACATCCACCTCCAGGAACAAAAGGACGCGTAAGAGAACAAACTCAGAAACAAGTACAGACGAGTCCAAGAAGATCACATCTTTCTTCTCCAGTGGTTCACGTACTCAAAAAGGAAAGAAACATCTGTTATCCGAATCGGAAAGTAACGACATTTCCTCCTCGGAACAAGCTGGTAGTGGTGGGGGAAAAAGCGGCAAGATGAAGGCATTTCCGGGACCTGATTTGAATATCAACACGAGTCCCCGCAGTGGTAGCAGCGGCGGAGCGAATCGTCTACCATTCAAGAACCAAGTGAAACGAGTCAAGATCCGTAATGCTACGATTCCAACCAGTATCGATAAGGAAAAGTATTTCCAAGACACGAAAAAGAAGATCAACGACGCGGTGGCGGCGATATTAAATGAAGAACCTACTGAGCATTCACTTGAGCATTTATACCAATGTGTGGAAAACCTGTGTCGAGAGAAAAAGGCATCTGAACTATGGAAAGATTGTCACAAGCAACTTCAAGAGCATATTAAACAGATAAGTGAACGAGCCAAGGCACTATTGGCGAAAAATGATTCGGAAATCGTGGTGGATAAACTTACAGAACTGTGGGACCAATGGACGTTGAAGGTGAAATTGGTTCGGAATGTGTTTTATTACCTAGATCGAGACTATTTATTGAACCGAAGTGGCCGGCGACCAATCTGAGAAACTGGAGTGATGATGTTTTCTACTTTGATTATCAATGACACTCAAATCAACCCCAAGTTGGTTGAAGGGTTTAGTACGCTGTTGAACTCGTTACGGGCGGGCACGGAAAGCAATGGCCGGGTGTTGAAGGAAATATCACGGGCATTGAAAGAACGACAAGCGGATGAGATGATGTTGAAACGAATAGTGATTGAGTCAGCTGGGGAGTATTGTCGCACGTTTGGAGTATCGCCAGCAACAGCCAAGGACTATCTCAATGCAATCGAGAAACAGACGGAACGAGAAGCGGATGTTTGCAGCATGTATTTACAACTCGATAGAGCTTTGATCAAGACGTCAGAGTTGAACATAGTAGAGCATTTGTTGGCAGGAGACAATTCTGAAGTATTGTTTAGCGGTCTCGGTCAGTTGGTGCTGGATGAAGATATGGGATCGATTAAGCAAATGAATAGGAGAGCAGAGCAGACAAAGCTCCAAGGAAAGCTATGCGATAAATGGGGTACGTTTATTACCCATCATGTTAAATCCATTCTGGAGAAACCAGTCAAACGACCAGTGGAGCTTATTCCCGAGATTATCAGTTTCTACGAATTAACGGCGAAGGTGGTGGAGGAAGGCTTTTCAAATGATTCATCTTTTGATCATGTTTGGAGGCAGAGCCTTACAAAGTCGTTGGAAGCTAAAGGTAGTTATATCGCTGAAGGCATTGCAAAGCATACTGACCATCTTCTCCGCAAAGGGTCAGACCTGGCCTCGACTACTACTGCTAACACCACCTCCGGTAGTACCAACACGACCCGCCCGACGGACCAGCTGGAGTCGGTTGTTTATTTATTGAAGTTTGTATCTGCTAGAGACTACTTCAACACGTCCTACCAGCGAGATTTGGCTAAACGATTGCTGCATGATAAAACGATGGGTGCTGATTATGAACAAGAAGGCGAGTTTATCAATCTTTTGAAAAAAGAGTTTGGCACCACGTACACTGAAATGGCAGAGACTATGATCAATGATCTTCGGGTTTCTCAGACGACCGAAAAGAAGCTCAAGAAGAAGATGGTTAGCAGTAAGATTAGTCTACAGGTGCGAATGTTGACCTCGGGTAAATGGCCCACGTTTCCTACTGCTAATGTACCGTTACCGAGCGATATGCAGGCGGCAGTGGACGAATTTGAGCCGCTGTACAGGCAAACTAATCCTAATCGTCGGATCCATTGGCAGCATGCACTAGGTAGTTGTCAAGTCCTAGCGCAGTTCGATAAGGGGCCCAAGGAACTTGTTGTGAGTCAATTGCAAGCAGTGGTGTTGGATTTGTTTAATGATGAGGAGGAGTTGACGTACCAGCAGATATCAAGTGCGCTTGCACTCGATGTGGCCACTGCTGCCTCCGCAGGCAATCCTGTGGTTGCTGGTCAGAATCGTACAGAAATGTTGGTCAAGCAAGCGCTTGTATCACTTTCATGTGGTAAAGTCAAGGTACTACTTAAAGAGCCTATGCAGGTGGCAATTGCAAGCGACGATAGATTCAAGGTCAATCGAGGACTAACTCATCGTGCGTATAAGATCAAGATTGCAACGTTGCAGTCGCCGCAACAGGAGCAGGAGCGGCGTGATGAGATTGTCGAGCAGGTGCGGCGGGATCGGTCGGCGGAGATCCAGGCGGCAGTGATGAGAATTATGAAATCGCGGCGTCAATTGCAGCATGTGCAGTTGGTGCAACAGACGATTGATATGACCAAGAATAGGGGCAAGATGTCGGTGCAGGAGATTAAGAAGAATATTGATTATTTGTTGGAACGGGAGTATCTTGCTCGTAATGCGGAAGATGAAGGGCTATATGAATATATTACGTAGTCGTGCGAGAGCACCTGCAAGCAATGAGATGCATATATATTTACGTAAAAAAGGCATTTTTTTTTTCAAATTACTATATCGAAATTATCTCAAACTTTACTTTAATCGGCATCAAAAATAGTGTACGCATTAAACAGAATAATAGACACCAGACGTCCTTGAATAGCCATATCCTCCACTGAATCACTGGCCATCAAAGTCGGGCCCCATACAATACCCAGGTTATCAATCGACATTCGATTGATAGCTTCTCGTTCCTGCACGCGGTACAAATGGAACACCAAGAACCGCAACGTCGAGTAATTTGCATCTGGAAGTTTATTAATCGTAGCATGAATAGCGTCACGTCGTTGAATATCGTTCTCGATTCGGGCAGCTGCCAAGAACTCGTCATGGAATTCTCGAGTCATGAGCGGATCAGGTAATTCTCTGAAGAATTGTTTCAATGCTGATGCTACCGAGTGGATGTCATTAAGATTGGCGCTAGGTTGCAGCAAGTCCACCGATGCCGAGTCTGTATCGAATAGTCGTTTGATCTCCTGTGTTTGCTGACTGTTGCCGCTGTGTCGGTAGATTCCTTCTACTTCCAGGCCAAACGCGTCAACAGCTTGTACGCACTGGTACACGACACGAGGCACCGTGCTTTCTTCATAGTCCAACAGTTCTTCCAGGTCTGTACCGTACGAAGCAATCTGACTGGTGGTCATGCCAGGTGGGTACTGTAGTGACACTGATTGTGAAGTCACAGTAGCAGTGTTGGTGTTGGCAGTAGACACTGGCGACAGGTTGGCGCCCCCGCTGCTAGGTAATGGATGTGCTGTAGAGGCAGGTTGTCCGGATGCTGATCGTTGAGGACTGATGGAGGATTCTTGTGGTGGTGGAGGTGGAGTTGCGACGGATTGTTGTTGCATCTTCTTTTGCTGCATTGCAGCTGTCACTGGACCCTGAGATGGACCTTTCGGCCCACCGCCATGGCTCATGAGGTTGGAGGAAGGTTGGCTACCTAGGGGTTTGGGTTGACTGGTAGGATACGCAGCCGCCATTGCTGGATGCTGTCGGTACTGAATTTGTGGACGGTTCAATTTTTTGGCCTTGGAAATACCCATGACGTATTTATAAAAATCGAGCTCATTGTCCACTTTAGCAGCGACTTCCTTCATGGTCAAAGGAGCAGTAGCGCTGTTGGCCGGTTTAAGTGGCGCAATGATAAACCCAGTGTTCAATGCTAGCGTTTCATTCAAGTTGGCGTATTTGGCCAATTGTAGAGAAATGCCGGCATCACATTCTAACGTCAAGTTCTTGAGTTCTCGTACCGTCACTGGTCGTAGTCGATTCACCAATTCAGTTCGGATACGTGTCACAGCTTCCACTCGTTGACGATACTCTTGCTCGGCAGCAATAACCTTGCGGTGTAAATCTTCTTCATGTTGAGCCGTCTTGCTTTGCTTGAACCCGAATCGATTCTTTGTAGGATCACCAGTTCGCATTCGTTCAAAATCTTCTGCCAACGAATCATACTTGGCCTTGGCCTTTTCGGCCATGGATTCGGCATCACTTAGATTCTTTTCTTCTCTCAAACATCGTTCTTTTACATTTTTTCGATTCTTTTCACATGTTCGTGCCAGTTCACTCAATTCATCGTGCATCTTATGCAATGCAGCAACAAATGTACTGCCCACGTCACTTATTCGCTCATTGGATTTGACAATTTCATCAAATTGTGTCACAAATGTCCCCTGACGACCTTCAGGTTTCTTTATATTTTCCCGGGTTGTCCGGGCCAGTTTCTTGACGGCAGCTTGGTGCTCACTTTCCAACTGTGCCTTCTTTTTGATGAAATTAGCAAATTCACGTGCCGACACGGTACTCTGTTTCAATCGTGCTAATAGAGATGTTGAGCCGACATCTGACATCATGATTTCCTGTAGTTTCGGGTCTTCCAATAAGTTAGCTGATTGTTCAGGGACAATCGAAGCCGGTGGGCCACCGCTGCCTCCTGAAGCGGCTGGTGGTTGAGGAGGTAGAGGCGACGATGGTTGTTCCTCTGCTACAGGTGACGATATGTTCAATTTATCGGTTTGTGTTGTCAAATCGTTCATATTTGCAGCGCTTGACGAGCCAGTTGTATCAATGCCGGCAGTGCCATCTCTGTCGGTGGAATCGCGTCCTAGCGGCAGGGATCCCCCTGATGGTAGGATTGGCGATGTGGTTGCTTCAGAGTCGTTGCTGCTGTTGTGGGTGTCTATGTTATTGTTGTTGGTAGCGGTGCTGGTGTCGCTCTTGTTCATGTTGTTGGAATCAAGGCGGGGTGGCGCTTGAGTTACAGGAGGCAATCCTGACATGTTTTATGACGTTTGTGGGTGTGACGCTGTTGTCAAAAAGCTAGAGAATGATATAAAAGGAATAGCAACAATTGAATTCTGTTAATTAGGGATGAGGAAAAAAGAATAATGCAAGCGAATGGGAGGGGGTGGCGGTTGTGGTACAAATAACACAGTGGAATATGTGTATGTAAGGATGGATGAGGATGTTTGTGATGTGATGTGATGGATTTGATGATGGAAATGGGAACGCATTAAGCGAGCCGAAAACTTAAGCGCTAAGCCCACTCTGCTGCTGCTGCTGCTATATTTGGGACATAAGCGCGTGTGGATATTTTTCACATTTTTTTGGGTTGCGCAATTAATTTGGTGAAAAGAGGCGTCGGTGGCGGGGGCAACTCCGATGGGGAAAGGAGAAAAAGGGACCGCATCTGGTGCGGCGTTCCTTTATAATATAGAATTCAGTTAGTCGCAGCATCCTAGAAGGTATTTCAGGGAAATGACCGCGTTTAGATATGAAATATTGCCAGGGTATGGATTATGTAAAGTTCTTCTAGTGTAACATGTAGTTGGTCTTGCCATGTCAATACTATTTCATGGAGGCTTCTTGGAGATCACTACCAGGGTCAATTCAGGGGCTACCACCGTTCTTCTCTCCAGCTATGCCAGTCCAAGTCCCGTTTCAATGTTCGACTCTTGATACATTATGCTCAAGTATCCCTCGAAGTACAAAACTAATGACGATCTATATAGAGAATCAGGGCAGGGGCAGGCATTGGGGGTAAGGGTACCTAGGCAACCGGCCGCACGGCGTCTAGTACTACAATGAGGGAAGCGCCTAGAAATCCATGTCCCCTTTTGACATCTGCTTGTATGCACGGGCCGTCCATTGTATTATATTATAATTTACACCCTAGCCATTCTACGCAGGGGCGATATACTATGGTTTGTGTCCAAGGACGGAGGGTTGTCTAGACGACGTGGTCGGCTGCACGATGCAAAAAACCAACTGTGAAGGTAGGAATACGGTATATTATTATAGCCATCATTTTGACAGGGCGTCTTAATTACAATACTCAAGGTAATAGTGTTGACAATGTGGACACACACGTCTAGAGCCAATTAACGGCGTTGGCTCTAGCGGTTATGAAATGCTCTTTACCGGGTCTATTCTATTCTTAAATTGAGACATAGGAGATACCTGATCCGAGACAACCAACGCTTTTTTTTATTCACTTACCCTTTCGTTAATGGCCAGACGATACGGATAATTGCGCTCTCTGTTCTGTAACACGTGTAAAATGTATGTACTCTGCACACTAAAGAGCAGCCAACAAAATAAAAAGTTCAGCCGGACCCGCTTAAAAGGCTACACGTTAGCTTAAAGCCGTCGTTTTTTTTTACTTTTACAGTTTGAAATTAAGAAATAGCAGCCATATGGCTGCTTTAACAGATAGACTTTTGAGTTCCCGCTTCCTTTTCTCCTTCTCTCTCCATTGTCCTCGGGCCGTGCAGGTATATCTCCACATACATGCATTGCCACCCCTCTTTTGGCACTCAAAGTCTAAGGCTAGGCTTTAGTCATTGCGAATGATATCACGCCGAATCACCTTCGTATTTATTTTCTTTCTTTTTTCAAAGCCGAGAGAGAGTGAGAGTAGTATCGCCGAGCCCGCGATCTCTATGTAGGCAAATTAAACTCTAGACTAACAGATGGAATTGTAGTTTCCTTAGTCGAAGTTTTTTAATTAAACATGGGATAAGGTATAGTATATAACAATGGAATTCATGAATAGACTAGAATTGTGGATACTATATGCTATAGAAGTAGAGATAGATAGATAAAACAAAAAAGACGCGGTCAAATAAAAAAAGTGTTCTAGAGGAGAAGCAGAAAAAAAAAGAGGTGGTCAAGCCCAAAGCGTGTAGCCGCCGCCGCTGGTTAAGCCATCCCCTATTTTTTTCCCTATTTTTTTTATATTATTTTTTTTCCCTCTTTTTTTCATTCCCTTTTAAACATCCGAATCCTCGAATCTTCAATCTCTGTATTCCATCAGAGATTCCTTATTCTCTATTTTTTATTGGTTTCGATATTTTCATCCCATCTAATTGATATATATATATATACTTCGACTTGTTATTGGGGGCGATATCTAGCTAACAATCGACATCACATATATTTTTTAATCACGCTTATTTATCCTCCTCATCATCATCATCATGCAGAGTATAAAATGCGTCGTCACAGGCGATGGGTAAGAAGCTAATCAATTGAACGAAAAACTGGAATCGAATAACTAACATTATGATTTTAATAGTGCTGTTGGTAAAACTTGCATGCTCATTTCATACACAACAAATGCCTTTCCAGGTGAATATATTCCTACAGTGTAAGTGTTGTTGGTGGTGTCCCGACTAAAGAAAAAAAAAATTGCGTAGTTTTGCAATAATGACGCGTTTTCAAGCATGTACTAACCACGCTCTTCTTTTAGTTTTGATAACTATTCTGCCAATGTAATGGTAGATTCTAAACCAATCAACCTTGGCCTCTGGGATACAGCCGGACAAGAAGATTACGACCGTCTACGACCATTGTCATACCCGCAAACGGGGGTGTTTCTAATTTGTTTCTCACTGGTATCACCAGCATCGTTTGAAAACGTAAAGACCAAATGGTATCCGGAAATCACACATCACGCCCCAAATACACCAATTATACTGGTTGGCACCAAGTTGGATCTACGAGACGACCGCGAGACGATCGAAAAGCTTCGAGAACGAAAACAACAGCCAATTACCTATCAACAGGGGTTGGCAGTGGCCAAAGAAATCGGGGCCGTCAAGTATCTTGAATGTTCTGCATTAACTCAAAAGGGATTGAAGACAGTGTTTGATGAAGCTATTCATGCTGTACTAACACCTCCGGCTCCAAAGAAGAAACAAAAGAAGTGTATTATTATCTGATCGAAGAAACCACTATTTCTTTTGTTTTTTTAAATAACTTTTTTTAATGCCGTCGACACGAATCTCACTCCCTTTTTTTGTTTAATGCATGTATACACAACCTTCAATCAGCAGTTCTAGAGAAAACACAACCCTGATATTCACACACTTTTATTACACGACCAGCTCTATGCTTACCCTTGATTTTGTTTTATTTGTTTTTTTGGTTCACTTTTGTTCTTCGTTTTATTTGTTTCGTTTGTTTTATTGTGCTCATTACTTTTGGTTTGTTATTGTCCAGTTTTAAGTCTAGTTCAGAACTAGACTACACAGGTATCTAGGCTAGTTATGTTTAAATCTCAATCTAGATGCCCGCTCATCCTCCGAACTCTGTCTATTCCTCTCCCTCCCCAAGTCTTTATGCTAATTGTTTTAACCGATCTGGATGAATACCTTCTGCCTCCTCGGAATCCACTGCAGCTTTAGCCTTCTTTTTGGCTTCACCTTGCTTCTCTTCTTTGGTAATTCGTTCCGACTGTTCTTGTTGGAGCTTTTCGTTTCGTTCCTTGAGCTTCTTTCTTCTATTGACCGAGTTGCCGCCGCCGCCAGCTGTAAGTTCAACATTGATCTTACGCTGTTGGAACATGGTATGATGAAACCGCAACGCCACATTAAGTCGTCGAGCGGCGTCCTGCCCTTCAAATTCGGCAAATGCAAATCCTTTTCGTGGTCGTATTGTTAATGGTGCTGCAGCCTTGAAATGCTTCTGGATATCTTCTTCGGTTACATTGTACGGTAAATTGCCAATAAATAAAATATATTTCTTCTTTGATTTTGTCGCATTAGATGATGTCGATGATGATGATGATGATTTTGTACGTTTTTGTTTCTTTGATTTATGCGATTCGTCCTGTCCGTTTGCTGTTCCTGCTGCTGCTGCTGCTGCTGATTTCTCTGCCTTTTCTTCTTCTTCTCTCGCTCGTTTCTTGGCCAGTCTTTCTTCTTTGATCGCCTCTGTGCTCTCACCACTCTTCTTTTTGTTTCTAAATTCCAAAGCTTTCCTTTGCTTTTTGCTTAACTTCTTTGTTTCTTCCATTATGCTTTTATCTCGAAGGTAAAGTAATGGAAGGTGAAAAAAAAATCTCGTGCGGCAAATTTTTTTTTATGCCCAGAAAGTAAAACATCGGGCTCTGGTTACCGAGGGGACGAGAGCGAGAGAGGAGATGATAAATGCGTTAAACAGATGTGATTTCTTAAATAATTTAGTTATATATGTGTATATAGTTAAAACAGATATTATACAAGTTTAGCTCTCCCCAGAGCAGTCTAAGCAGCGATTGGGGAGCTTGGAGTGGTAACAACTGGAGAGCTTGGAACCGTTACTGCCGGAGATTCTGGCTGCGATGGAGGAACAGCCCCAATAGCTTCGTTGATCTTGACTCGGTCTTGATCCAATTCTTCAGATGGTTCGATCCCATATCCATCTCGATACGCCTTGACTTCTTCTTCAGTCAAATTATACACAGAATCCTTAGTCAATAGAGGTGGCAGGGAATAGATTGGTGGAACCCCTTCATCCTTGATAAATGGTACCTTCTTCAACGCCGTGCTGGAATCGGCAATGAGTCGGTTATGCGAGATAATAGCTCGTCGAGCGTCGGCAAGATCCCCTGCGTTTTCTTCCTTGATTTTTTCAATAGCTTGTTGTCGCATCACAGTCTCTACCTGATCTCGAACCTTGGAAAGCAGGGCCATTTCGAGATCTGCAAAAGATTCTGCGCCAAGAACGTCTCTGATGGCGGCTTGGACTTCTTCCTTGATGGCTTGTCGGAGTTCTGACGTTACCTCTGGCATTTTTTGTTTTAAGGATATGTGTATGCGATGTATATGAATGTAAGAATGACTAAGGGTATGCAAGTTATAAATAAGGATACAGTGATAGAAAAGAAAAAGATTCAAAGAAATTCTTAAAGAAGGGACAGCATCTGCTTTTTATATATGAATTTTCTCTAAATTTCCACATAAGTTATAGGCTATTTACTATAGGTTATTTTTATTGAGTCAGTTCGGCAAACGAGCCCGGGGGTTGGCTAAAATTCCAGCAGTCGGAAGAATAAAATACCGGTCCAGATCTGGCTTATAACTGGGTGGGTTTAAAGGTTCATTTTAGGGAATTGTATCGGAAATGATAAGCTGGAATAGCTTCCAGAGTAGGTTTGAGAGTCTGAGACAACCGGGAGCCAGATTAGGAATGTTCCATCGTCCTTATGACGTTTTTCTGCTGCGTTATTATTATATTATTAAAACCCCGAGAAGGGGGCAAGCGTTGAGAGACGGATATCTACGACCGTCACCTTTTTCTTATGAAGTTGTTCTATTGTGGGTTTTTATCAAGTCGTAATGGAAGGAGGCTGTTTTATATCGATTCTTTGTGTGTAAGTATATTTTTTTGCCAGCCGCTCCATGAAAGTGATGAGCCGCATTGCCGCGCGACAGGCGCGAAGTTGGCTCGTGGAAAAAAAAAGTGGCGAGATGTGGTAGTCGAGTGTTACAAGGTTACGTTAATACAACAGGTAGGATTGATGGAATTAGGAACTTGGAAGAGAGGAAACAAGGAGAATAGGGTAGAGTAGTGTTTTCGTAGTTCGTCCATTCTTGTCCTGTATGCGTAAATTGCGGAGCCGGTAAGGTGTGGTGTGTTTTTATAGAAGAAAACAGTAGAAATTTGTAGCTGCACCTAGATTAATAACTATTGTATACTAGAGGTCGTTTTTGAAGAATATTGTCAAGTATATGAAAACAGTTATGGCTCAACTTGCGGTTGCGGCCGACCTGATTCATCTTTCCATCTTCTTCGTATTGGGATGGACCCGTTCAAGTACTATGAGATCGTGGAAGCATTTTAATCACCCGTAACATGTAGTTTAGTTGGTTGAACGTTCTGGATATCCTTCTTTACTAGCTTGACCAGGTTCATATGAGCAGCCTAGTGATATTATCTGGGGTGAAGAATAAAGCGACCGCCCATTTTAGTACTGGATAAGTGGATAGGCTAAAACCACAGGGGCCTTTTAGCAGCCGTAGTATACAAGTAGTCACAACGATTATGAATATGCACGTCGGGGATTGGTGATCTCATCGCCGCACGAGCCGCACGATCTTGGTATTTTATTGTTTAGATTTTATTGTGCCACAGAATGTAACGGTTTGTCAGTTCAATGATAATACATATAGAGACATTTTATTATTCTTTTTGTGTAACCGTATGTTCTGAGTTGCGGGCTTAGCTGTGATACTCGTCCGGAGCCATAACGATTCGAGGAATAGAAGAGCAGAAACGGACTAGCAAAATGAATCTCTGGAGGACAAGGGACGTAGAAATTTTAATAAACTCTACCTGAGGATGAAAGGCGGCGCTCGACAAAAGCTCAGAGCAAATTTCCCCTATCTCCTGCAATTACTACAGTGCGAAACGTGTATGGTTTCGTGGAACAGGGGGGAAAGGTAGGTTTTCCATAGAGTATCAATGTGTGTGGAGGCACCAATTTAACAATACCACTATCACACTTCTAGCCACCTGGAATGGAGACCAGAGCGTGTTTGTGGTTGGACACGCGCCGCTTTTGTATGCATCTTTCCTAATCGGGCCATATTTTTTCCTGCTTACCAAAATGCTTAGTCATCTCCCGGCCCAGCCCAGCCATTTCACTTTTGTTGTTGTTGTTTTCGTGTGTGTGTGAGTTCCATGTTCCACACACACGACAAGACATTCAAAAAAGCATAAACAACAAACAACTGCTTCCATACCAATCCTTTTTTGTCTTTGAACGAAGGTAAACAACAAAAGAAGATCTGGCCGTTTACCATTGGCTTCAAGTCCATAAATTCCCACTTTGTCCCAAATAATAATATTCAATTACGATCGGGGGAAAAGAACAGAGACTATATAAATATTTGGGATATTGGTATATGGATGGAATCAGAATCATGTCACGACAGAATCCGGCAATGATGGGGAACGGGCTTATAACTCGACAGAATAAGAAATCTAAAGCGGCATCAACAGTGGAGAACTGGGACGACGATTTTGACGACATTGGAGACAATTTCAACCCGAGTTTACAATCGTCGGTGAGTTCGCAGGCATCAAGGGTAGACGAGAGTAATGCGTTTTTGAAGCAGAAGCGACAGGGAGGTGCCAATTTCCTAAGCTCATACAGCGAGAATCAAGACCTAGATGGGTTCGGTGACGACGAAGACAATGATGACGGGTTTGATACGGGGAACCTTACGGCTAAAATCTCCAACCTCAATTTGAGTAAACGACATCAACAAACTAAACAAATAAATGATCGATCGGATGGTGACGATGAATTGGAAGAAGATGATGACGATGAACAGTATCACACGATCCGTCAGAGGGTCAAACAAAGTCCCTCGAAACAATTACAACAACAGCAACAATATTATACTGCCGGTTCGACAATGACATCGCCTCGTAAAAGTTCCATGAAAAAGTCAGATCCGTTTTCTGATATGGATGACATGCATCAAGTACATACCTTGAAAGCAAAGAACTCTTCAAGGTTAGTACTGTCGAATCCGAACATTTTGGATACCAACCAGGACTTATTATTATCACCAACCAAGCTGAGCAGTAATCGATCACCATCGAAGGCATCGAACTCATCGGCAGCTGGGTCGCCCAAAAAAGTCAGGTCGCCTACTAAACAACAACAATTATATCGACAACAACAACTGTTATCAAAACAGAGCGATCAACAACAGCAGCAGCAGGGAGGAGGAGGAGGAGAAGCAGAGGATTTTGAAGATGGGTTTGATGTGGCCAGTAACCCAGGTGATTTGAGATCACGATTACAACGGGTAAAGAACCAAATGCATGTTGACCAAGAAGAAGATTTGGACTCGTGGGGTGAGGAGAGTCTTGGGATTCGAGCAAATTCAAGGTTATCAGAGACATCCAATGCTTCGTCATCAGTGTTTTCTAGTTCGTATGAAGAGAGTGAACATGAGGGTGACGATTTTTTCGAAGGGGTCGAATTGCCTGAACGACAGATCAATTTCCAGCAGTTGTTGGAGATGAAACAACGAGATGCTCAGCAAGTAGCGGATCATGAAGAACAGTTGTTAATGCAAGGGAAAAAGTATGATACGATACGAAGTAATGGGTCTGGGAACTCTATCAAGAATTTGGAAGCGTTGCAGGATAATGAAGATGAGATGGATTTGGACTTTTTTGATGGGATTGAGTTCAAAGAAGATGCATTTGATAAGCCATCTGAGAATACCGCGCATAAGAACGTTGTAGTGAAGAATAAGAAGAAGAAATCAGCAGCACAACAAGAGGAGGATGCGGCGACGAGGCGAGATATGCTCAGGGCGAAGAAGAGTATGCCGCAGTTGAGAGAGGAAGAAGAGAGTCCCAAAAAGCAGTCAAGGTCAAGAGCGAGTGTGAGCGTGAGTGAACAGCAGAGGCAGCAGCAGCAACAACAACAACAGCCACAATTGCATTCGCAACACAAGACGGTGGGTGACCATAGTTTGGATGAAATCAGTCCCTTGAAAAAGTCAAAACCAAGAGTATCATCATCACAACTTCGACCTGTACAGTCAATGTCTAATATCGGAACGGGCACGAGGAAACCTTCATCAAGACCCAAATACGCCAAGCCAAAGAGCTCCAGAGTATTTGGAGATGGAAGCGAGTTGGATACATTAGCCGAACTGCCAATCAACACCGAACGGGAACAACCGTTCACAGTAACACCAAAGACCAGCTCTCGACTTGTGGGCACAACAACAATACGGCACAAACCGTTGGATACCTACCGCGAACGAGAGAAAAAGAAACCGTCCAAATCAGCATTAAAATCGAAACCATCAACAGCACATTTGACCAAGAAACGGTCCAAGGACAATAAACAACGTGGTCCCGGGTTGATTCAGCAGCTGGGGATCCCCAGCTCTTCAATTCTTAGCCGCGGGTATAATGGTGACATGAGGTTCAATCCGCGAAAACTGATTTGGGAAGGTAATGATATCGAATTGAAAAAGTTTGACAGTGTTAATACCAAGGCGCCAGGGTTGATTGCGTTTATATCGAATAAAGGAGTGCAAGTTGTGGGGGATATGGTGTTTGATCCAGAGAAGATGTGTTGGATTAAAGTCGGTGGGCAAGCAGATGATGAAGATGAAAACGATCCGTTTGAAGGGATGGAAGACTTGGATGTATCGGTGCAGAGTAGAGCGTCGACTATCAAGCCATCATTTGGATGTTCGGTCAATCAAGGTGAATTTCAAGTGGGTAATGAGTTTGAAATTACTAGCGATATGATCCGGCGAATGCAGCATGAAGATGAAAAATGGTATAGAAAGTGCAGCAGTTGGTTCTCACCGGATGAAGCTTTTGATCGTGAATATCTCAATGAGATCCGTCAGATGGTAATGAAATAAATTTGCCGCTCGCATACTTTGTATCTCTCTTAATTCTTATTTGTAATTTATAATTTTAATGACAATGATGTAAACAACGTGCGGCTTGCGAGTTAAAGGCGCCTTTCTGCGCCGCAGCTTGCCGAAAAAGTCTAGGCCCATTCCCAACCCACTTTTTTTTCGTTCTTTCAACAATAAGGACCTTTGCTTGCTTGTTTGCCACACAGACAGATAAGATACAGACGACAGACGGCGAACAAAAGAAATGCTAAGAGCTAGAGCAGCATTAGCATCGTCAAAACGATGGTATAGTAGCCAGACGGCAACCAAGTACAAGATTGGGCAAAAGTTTGCTGATTTCAAAGTCAATGGGGTTCATGAGATTCCAAGGCTAGGTGTAACAGCAGTGGAATTGAAGCACCACAATACAGGCGCTCGACATTTGCATGTAGATAAAGACGACGATAATAATGTGTTTTCTATCGGGTTCAAGACCAATCCACCGGATCATACCGGTGTGCCGCATATCTTGGAACATACGACACTATGTGGATCACACCAGTATCCGGTTAAGGACCCGTTCTTTTCGATGCTGACGAGATCTCTAGCCAATTTCATGAATGCCATGACGGGGCTAGATTATACGTTTTATCCGTTTGCGACAACAAACCAAACGGATTTCAAAAACCTGCAGAAGGTGTATTTAGATTCGGTGTATAATCCGTTGCTCCGAGAAGCGGATTTCAAACAAGAAGGATGGCGGCTAGAACGGGAGAATCCTAGTGATGAAAATTCCAAGGTGATTTTCAAGGGGGTGGTTTATAATGAAATGAAAGGGATGATGAGTGATCCGGCATACTTGTTTAGTGAACAATGGCTGCAGGGGATTTACCCGAGTTTGAATAGTAGTGGCGGTGATCCGAAGTATATCACGGATTTGAAGTATGAAGATTTGAAAAAGTTCCATGATACAAGGTACCATCCGTCCAATGCGTTTAGTTATTCGTATGGGAAGATGCCATTGGAAGAGATTCTGAGTCCATTGCGAGACGCGATTAAGGATGTGAAGAAATTGGATACCAAGCAAGCGATTCTACAGCCGGTGCAGTTGAAGGAAGATACCAAGGTGGAGGTTACGGGTCCGTTTGATCCATTGTTTGATGAGTCGAGGCAGACCAAGGCGTCGTGACGTAGGTAGTGAGCGATTCTACAGATCTGGATTCAATGGTAGTATGGCGAGTGTTGAGTTTGTTGCTGACGTATGGCCATTCATCGCCGTTTTATAAGGCATTGATCGATTCCGGGTTGGGGTCTGATTTCGCTGCTAATACTGGATTGCAGGATTTGCCAGGTAAGGCATTGTTCTCGATTGGGTTGCAAGGATTGAAAGCAGAGGATGTGGAGGTGTTCAAGTCGAAGGTACAACAGGTACTGGAAGATGTCGCTGCAAATGGACTGCCGGCGGAGCATTTGGAGGCGATTATCAACCTGGTTCAGTTGAGCCAGCGGGAAGTGGAGGCCAACTATGGGTTGAGCTTGGTATCCAAGTTGATGCCGCGAGTGTTTAATGGCGATAAGTCGTTTGATATTATTGACGAAGAAAAAATGTTGGACCGATTCAAGACATTGGTTAAGGATTCACCAGGATTGTTCCAACAAAAGGTTAAAGAAGGATTATTGAATGCACCAAAGTTTGAATTTGTAATGAAGCCGAGTGCAGAGTACGAAGCGGAAGTAGCAAAGGAAGAAGAAACGAGATTGCAAAAGGCTGTTTCTGCCGTGGATCCTCAGAAGCTTGGCGAACCGGTACCAGAAACTGATAAGGGCGATGAAAGCGTGCTGCCAATGTTGACAGCCAATGAGATTGCTAAGGATAAGCCTCGAATCTTGGTGGAGAAATACAACTCGTTGTACGTGCGGGAGACTGGCACCCAGGGACTAACATACATGTCCTTGCTCAAGAATCTAGGTAACGTGCCGGCACGTCTGCGGCCATACTTGCCGCTGTTTGCGTCGGCCATGACCAACATGGGGACTTCTGAAACCCCTATGGACCAACTCGAAAACAAGATTCGATTGACTACGGGCGGGATCGACTCGTCTCTGCATTTGCAAAGCAACCCAGAGAACCTACAACGATTCTCCATGCATCTAAACCTAGCTGGGTCTAGTCTGGACGAAAAGTCGTTCTACTTGTATGATTTTTTCAATCAGTTTTTGACCAAGACTAACTATAAGAACGTGGAGAAACTACGACAACTGATCCAAGCCAGTGCTGCCAATGCCATGGGTGAGCTTTCACAGAGTGGTAACGCATATGCGGTGCGGCACGCTGCGGCTAGTGTATCGCCTAAACGACGTATGCAGAATGAGCTCAGTGGTATTGAGCAGGTACAATTCATGCGTAAACTATCGGAGCTATCTGATGAGCAACTTGTCAAACAGGTTGTTCCACACCTTGAAGAGATTGCTCAGATCGTGGCTACTAAAGAAGGAATCCTTGGTGGGGTCACGTATACTCCTGGCCACGATAACCTGAAGCATAACCTTTCGTTATTCGAAGATTTGGTAGGAGGATTACCATCGGAAGGTAAAGTCCAGGATATTTGCGACGTGGAACGTGCACCAGTATCCAAAACACATTACGAATTACCATTCGGTATCAGTTTTGTCGGGGTGGGTGTCCGTGGTGTACCATATATCCACCAGGACTCTGCTGCGCTACGTATCCTGTGCTCGTTGCTAACGTATAGACATCTTCACCAAGAGATTCGCGAAAAGGGTGGTGCGTACGGCGGTGGTGCCACTTACTCGGCATTGGACGGGCTCGTTGCATTCTACTCGTACCGTGATCCACACCCGGTTAACACCGTCAAGACAATTGCCAATGCTGGTGAATGGGCTGCAATGCGTGAGTTTACTGATGCAGAGTTGCTAAGCGCCAAGTTGAGTGTATTCCAGGGTATTGATAGCCCAGTGTCGCCGCGATCGGAGATTGCGTTTGAGTATTTGCATGGGTTGACCAACGAGATGCGTAACAAGGTTCGTCATGAGCTGTTGTCAGTGACTCAGCAGGATGTCAAGCGAGTGGCTGAAAAGTACTTGGTGCCTGCACTTGCTAATGGGGTGTCCAATGCTAGTGCTACAGTATTGGGTCCTGCCCAGGCTGACCTTGGTGATTCATGGACTCGTGTGAAGGAATTCTAAATGGCTGAACTAATTTTTTTTTGTAAATAATTAATCTAGAACAGTATATATATGAAATATTTGAATGCAATGTAATTGTATTTTCCTCCCACATGCGCTCTCTAGAGATAAAACTTTCTCTTGTCTCTGTCCATATCTGGACGATGTTCCCACTGTACTTCTTCTCGAATGCCCTTTTGTACCCGCCTCAACTTCAACGTAAACTGTGGTCCTAGCTCCTGCAACCCGACTTTCTGTTCGTTCTTGAAAACATACCGATGCCGTCTAAAGAAGATATAATCACGCTGGTTGTGCAATGTCACCGCCTGTCGACCTTGGAACTCGGGCTGTTGCGGGAACAACGACTGGAACAATCGACCCACAGTCTGACCGAGTCGAGTAGTAAAGTTATTCAAAATAAGTTCGGGGATATGACCTGTAGCACGACCATGGCCATGGATCCGTTCAGTGTATACTAGCGATGTAAGTGAAAAGTAAAATGTAGGTCCCTCGGGCAGATGCATGAAACTGAGCCCGTTGACTTCTTTATGGTCCTCGTTGATCACCACGACATCGGTGTACCCACGATTAGCGCAGAACTTGGCGATATCCTTGATTTCAAACTGTTCTTTCCGTTTGACAAAGTTGGAGTTTGGTAAAATTTCAAGAAGAACTTCGCCAAACTCGTAAGCGGCTTTACGAGCTCGTTTGTTGGTGGTGATGAGTACTTTTGGTTGTTTACCTTCTTTGAAGTATCCTTCGAATTCATCCTCGCCTTCTAGTTCAGTATTAACGGTTTCATCATAAACTCGTTTACTTTCGATAGTTTGTGTGACGTTAGCTTTGAGTCGTTCTTCTTTAAGTTGTGGGTCTTCTTCTTCGTCCTTGCGCCGCTGATGACGTTCCTTGTGTCGAGTCTTGTTCTTTTCATGTTTGATCGCGGCAAAGAGTTTTTGTCGTTTCAGCTTGTTGCGTACTTGGAAGCTGCGTTGCTTTGCTGATGCTGATTCTTTTTCCATTGTGGATGGGTTAGATGGGGTGGTTAGTATCTGTGCGTGGGTGATATGAATTTGTGTATAATATTTTGATGCGAAAAATGCGAAGCGGAAAAAAATTTTATCCCGCGCGGCGGCTGCGAGAAGGGTGGCTTGTGCGGCTCATCTGAACGTATGGAACGATACATGCAAGAGAATCAAAGCGTGCCGGCTAGTACGTTACTGGCAGATGAATTTTCTTAAAAAAAGTGGAATATTCTTTTCGTGTTATGCAGATTTTGTTTAATAAGTGTCACCTTTTTGAGCCATTTCGATCTAATATTATGTTCTTTCAGTGCTAGCCCTTTTTGAGTCAGCTGGTTAAGGAGGGTAAAGCTGATGAGATAGGAGGTTTCAATCGTTTCAAATTTGACTATTTACATATCAAAAGTACTTAGACACTTGTATTCAAGATATTGAGATTAATAAGTATTACGCAACATGCCAAAAGTCATGTGATACAGCATCACGTGAAATTTACACGATACGCCTAGTTAATAAATATAGGAAGTGCCTATGAAGAACGTTTAGAAACTTAAATTCTTCAATCCACTCTCTGTCTTTATTTATCGATTCGGCACTGTATAACAAAACTAGTTAACCTGCTGGTGGACTGCTTTAGCTAACACATGTATAATTGTTTCTTGTTCCAGGACGTCCCCTGTCCAGATCTTTTTTTACAGCGATAGATGACATTCTCGACAAAACGTCTAGGTCTACAAAAGTCCGGTCTTTTGGACGATACAATGAATATCGATGATTATATTCGTACATGGAGAGAAAACATGCAAACACGACAATCGCGTTGGCCATTCTTCGATGTGCATAACCTGGTTTCACCTATCCTTCGTCAGGTACTAGGGAATGAGGAATGGGAAACGTTATTAGAACCCTGGAGCCAAAATTCATCGCAACATATTCCTGGCCCGCCGTTTAGTGTGAAACTTTGGACCTGCCCATTTATTTGGCAGAGGCACCCACAACTGTTCAATACAACAACGTCGTTTCATTTGCCACGAGGTAACAGGTGGTGGACAAGCTATTTACCACTGCTTTCTTATCAATATCTTGGGACCAGGGATTCGTGGGGGATATCCAGTCACCATCTTTTGGATGACGAAGATGCAATTTTAGTGTTGCGGGCATTGTTTAGAAGCAATCAGACAACAAGTTATATCCCGCGGCAGGCTTTTTCTTTCACTCGCTTTACAGCTCAGGAAACTTTTGTTCAAGGATCACTCACTGCCATTGTGAATGATATCATGAATTCTGAGCCTTTTGCATATCTTCAACAAGTTTTGATTCTTCATGGGCTGACGATTGGATGGAAAGGGTCAGGACAACCTCATCCTAATGATTATGTCAATGCTGAAGTTATCAGGGAAGAATTTCTTCATTCCGGCGAGCGACAATTCACTCGACTTCCTGACCGACAAGCACCAGGCCCGGCTGATCGAGCTAGTATAACTGATCCAGATGGTGAGTTCTACCTGACTCCAGTTAACAGAATGTTGTCAAGGAATGGAATAGCGTACGAACCTGTGTGGACAATGATGACTTACGAATGCGAACGCTTGATGTATAATATTACTGGCGGTGCGCTCTCTGCTATTCGCCTTGGGCAAACACCAAGGGAATTGTATTCTCTAAAACCACCGCCGCCACCAATGGGTGAAGCTCGCTTGGCTGCGCGATTGTTGAACTTATTACCAGGCATCTCTCGACACGGCAATCGCAACGCAAGGAATCGTGATGACTGGGCTGACTGGAGGAAGGCGTATGAAGTGACTCAGACAGCATATGCGGAGGCATATGAGCTAATCGAGCGGAACACAGCGATAGAAGCAGAAGTAGAAGAATCCGAAGAAGCAGAAGACCCGCCTCTGGATGATATCAAAAGGGAGTCTCAAAGATGTAACGAAACTATACAAGCTTGCCACTCGTATCTCGAAAACATTTACGGGGTACCTGGCGGAGCGGGGGCAGAGGCCGAGAGAGCAGAGAGACTCGATGAAGATATTCAGAGTGCTATTACATATGCCAGAGCTACTAAAAGGAGAATAGGTCAGATGCGAGAATGCTGTGAGAGAGTTGTAGGTTTACTTGACAGGGCACGACGGCAGAGAACTACGGGTCGGGACGCATTCACTGCCGCAACTGGTCAGAACTTCGCCCCCGACGATTGCTTGGGCCACTTTAAGCCATTCCGCCATAATTATTGGAACGTGCTGGAAAAATGCGTGAAGGGCAGTATCTACCATAGTAGTCCAGTAGTGGTCCTGTACGACTTAGCTGGCATGATCTTTCTACGGCGGACCAGACTTGAGGACAAGCCGCCAGATGGGCCTGTATATCAGGAAGACTTGGAGGCACCCACAGGATCATCTGAACCTCCAAGGTTCAGCTGGGATAACATCACCGATGACCAAATAGGACGGTTGCTTACCGTCTCTTTTGATTCGGTTTTGATCCAGCTTCGTGAAGAGAACGGGTTCGCTTGGGTACAATTTGCAATTTTGTGTAAAACTATATTTGATACTTTTCCAGCTATTCGGCAAACGATGAGACGACTGGCGGATGGTGACATAGATATAGAATCGTTTGGGACGGATAATCGCAGTCGATATCAACTCTTCAATTCGGTGATGAAAACTTATTTCGAGCACCGGTCTGATGCTGACCAAGAACGGTGGGATGCGAGAATCGAGATGCAACGCTACTATGACAGCCGAAGGTATGAAGTTTTTAAAAGTAAGGCAATGTCGTTTGGTGGAAACATGAATATAGGTTCAGATTTCGACAAGAGGTTTCAATCTTCCGAATTGATTTATGACGGGCCTTGGTCGACTGTTTACCGGGTCATCACATCCGATGGTAAGAAGGCGGTTGTTAAGCTATTGAGTCAAATCACTGAAGGTGAAATGTTCTATAGTAACGAGGTGAAGGTGTACAAGCGGCTGGAAGAGCACGGGGTAGATTGTATTCACACACCGGAGTTGTACGAGCATGGGATGATACAGCAAGACGGGTGGTCGTATTTGTACATCTTGTTGGAAGACTTGGGGCCGGAGTCGTATGAAGTGATCACAGAAGAAATGGAAAGAGAAGTCTCTAGCTTCCTTGGGCGGTACGGTATTTATCATGATGACTGGGAAGACCGGCACTTGCGTGTTTGTGATGGTCATTTGAAGGTTTTTGACTTTGGATTAGTAGAGATGCGACCAATTGGCGATCTTTGAATTTTGTCTTAATTGCATCTCTTCATATAGTTTAATGGTAGAATGAAAATGTACTTAATATCAGATGGTGGAAAAAAATTCAGAAGACAGTACAGCGTTCATTCTCTTGTACTTCCGGGCCAAACGAAAAATCCATTGTACCCTTCGTGCGGTAACTATAGTCGTTTGGTGTGCGGCGTCTGCGGCTGCGGCTGCGGCTGTGCATGCTTTTGCTCACCCGCTCATGACTCTTGTGTTCCTGTATGCAAAAGGTTGACCAGAAAACAAGAAACAGAGTGTAACCACTGCACTAGATTATGAATTATCTACATTCTCTCTTATCGTCGGTTCACTTCGTCTCGGCATTCAAGTTATTCTTGCTAGAAGTGATCAAACTTTGGCCATTCTGTAAAAAATTGAATATAAATCAAAACAATAGTGACTTGAATTATTAAATATCTTATAATTGAGCAGAAAGGAATAACGAATCCATGAAATCATCAATTCCTTCAATATCATTACCGCCTCTCCTTAACTTTTCAAACCAGTCTTCAAGTTTACCACTTCTAACACGTGGATGTGCCCTTTCAAATTGCGTAAGACCCCAATACAGGATAGCGGCTGTTGTTATATTTGGATATTTAATCCGTAGCATCTTATGACGTTCAAACAACTCTTTACATTCATTGCACTCTTTCTCGATAACAGTAACTTTACCTGTGAACTCAAAGTTTTCAAGTTTCCGACTTACCTCAAGGTATTCTGCAAGCACTCTTTTCTTAGAATAATCGACAGCAGCATCCAACATCTCAACTACATTTTGGTAAGCAACTGAAACTATACATCCGTTATCAATTTTATCAGCAAAATAGATTCGCGCTTTTTGGACTGTCACAAGAAGTACTGACTTATAGTAAATGTATAAGAATATCTTAAATTCCTTCCATTCAACTACAGGTGGTTTATTTTGATAATAAGCCCTAAAGAATGGAAATTCCTTGAACTTACCGATCCAGTCGTTCATAATTTTGATTCTCTCTTCCTTTTCATCCTGCTTGTCCTCTCCTTTTAACTGATCCAACCCATATTCCTTAACTTGTTCTTCTGTTAAAGCCTTTACAAGCAAATTGGGCATTTTGGCGTAGAATTTATCCTGGTGCTTGTATACTTCACATTCTACCCCATCAATTTCCACTTTTTTCACCATTTCATTTTTCGTGTTTTCTTCAAGCTTAAGAATAGTTTCTGCAGAGTATTCTGATACTGTCGAAATTTCGTCAATTGAAGGTGGTGACTGAAATACAATTGGAGGTACGTCGACTCTTTGATATCCTTGCTTTACTGCTGCAACAAAGTCGTCCATATCTCTATATGTCGATACCCTCCCCAAAGATATCTCATTAAGACATTTTTCAATATCAATTTCATCCAAGTCCATGTCGGTTGACTTTTTATTTTCCTCAGTTTTGGATGGCATGTCGGATAATAATAGCGATAGCTGTTTGGTATAGCTGTGGCTCTTAATCTGTAAGAATTTGGATATAAATCAAAACAATAATGATTCAAAATATTAAATGTCATATTATAGAATAGAAAAAAATATATTTATATAAGATAAGAGACCTCATCTAACCTCCTCGACTTCCTTAGTTTGGTTTAGAGTTTCATAAAATACCACTTACTTGTTTCACACAGGTGATTGTTGTGAGATAAACCCATCCACAGCTCAACACATTCATCGGCTCGCTTCCTGCTTCTTGCTGCTGGGAGCCAGCATATAGTTATCCATAACAGCACCGAAACACGGACATACACCAGCGCGTCTTGTTCGTCTTTCCCTCCCTCCAACAATTCAAAAGCATTTAGATAAGAGGGGGCAATTGCTGGACCAGGACTAGACACTACGCCAGTGGTTCTTCTATAGCCAACACCTCCGAACTGAACGGACCGCCCGGTATTCCGCTGTTTCAGCCGCTCCCCGTCGTCCAGATTCAGGATCGATCAATATAAGTTAGAAAATATACCATAGGTACGCATATGTCTAAGAAATCTCTTTGAAAAGAAGTTGGTCCGTTCACAACAACTCGATACGAAGAACGGGCCGAACAATTAAAATGAGAAGGTACAGATCAACGGCTGTTCATAGTTAGAGAGTCTAGTACATCCTGAAGACTTTTATGCACGTCGATGCTAACAGCCGTTTTGGTTCTCTTGGCATTTAGATAGTAACATGCGCCTTGTAAACCGACGCGCAGTTAAGAATTGACTCCAGAATTCTCCACCAAAGAAAATCTTTAACTTAGAAACTTGCTGATTGCCATTATTACATAAAAAAAGGTAGAGAGCCATTTCATAAAAATAATCGTCCGGCCCAAGTTACCCCGAGCGACGTCGTTTCCGATTAACGGTGGGGCCCCACATCGGGCGCCCCCACGCGCAAGATTCATTGCCCCGCTTTTTAATCGACACCACACACTCTTTTACACCTCTTTACCATCTCTTTTTTACATCAATAATCAATGGTAGAACAACAGATAATCGAACACCCATTTTTGCAACCACATCTTCGCCTCGGCGAAAGCCCTCTGTACGACAAACGCAACAACATCCTCGCATGCGTCGACATCATTGGCCGCCAAGTCCACTGGTACGAATACAACAGCACCGACACTGGCGCCATGGAAGCAACACACAAGTGGGTTACCACCGACTCGTGTGTAGGCTGCATTGGACTCACCCAAACCCCACTGAAATACGTTGCTGCTGGTCAACTGGCGTTCGCCACACTTGACCTCACCAACGCAGAACGTAAAGGTGAGGTCGTCCACGTGACGTACCTGCATCAAAAGCACACCGCAGAAGATGGGTTAGGAGGGAACGAAG
>JAKTQM010001183.1:39089-50914 GCA_030558825.1 Blastobotrys niveus
CAACTGGCCAAGCCGGGTACAAGACGAGGAAGGGTCTCTTATGGCCGAGCTAACGCCATTACGACGCCGATTTCTCAGCCCCGATAATACCGTGCTGATCCATAACTCTGATTTGCCATGCCCGGACCCAGTCACGACAAACCTAGCATCAGCACATTTGTACCCCGACAACCTGCATTTCCCAGCAATCCCACTTGATCGTGTATCTGAGTTTGCTGAGAAGGTTCTCGGCACTACGGATAAGCAGCGGATTGTGCAGAGCAGTGAGTTTCCGATGAAAGAGGTTAGGAATCCAATGATTTTGGTGTGTGGACATGGCAGTCGGGATGAAAGGTGTGGGATAATGGCGCCGTTGTTGATTAACGAGTTGGAGAAGGTGTTGAAGCATCATGGGGTGTTGTATGATGGGGAGAGCAATCCTGATGGTGTGTTGATTGGGAAGTGTTCTCATGTTGGTGGTCATGCAGTAAGTTGTGAATGAAGAGGGTAGAGGATAGGTGTTACTAACGAGATTGCTTTTTTTTTATTCTTTAGTTTGCGGGTAATTTGATTTATCATGATGGTAAAGGTAATGCGCCGGTATGGTACTCGAAGGTGTTCCCAGTTCATATCCAGGGGATTGTGGAGAGTACTGTGCTTAATAATACGGTGGTGGAGAGCCTCGCTAGAAAGTAGTATTGCCAGAGAGGCAGACAGCAGCGGTGGAGGAAGTGGCGTAAGATGAATTGCATTGACGTTAAATTATGATCTGTCTATATGCTTTACTGTGTACAATAGAATAATTTCATCGAGAATAATGGGTTAAACGGTACCTCTCCCTTCCCCACACTCCAATCTGGTAATTCTAGTCTCCAAAATTAGTAATATCTGGAACTGGGCGCCTCCTCAAAAAAGGTAATTAAAGCCTCCAACCGCCTGTTTCCCTGTGAACAGCTCAGTAATGGAGCTCTTAAGTCGAATCGTTCGTGACCGATCGAGGCTTCTGTACACATCAGGGGAGTTTAAAGCCGCACCACCCTGTATACTGCGGTGCCAAAGGTGAATATAATAAAAGCACAATTATATTTAACAAAACATTCCTAAATAAGGAAATATTCAAGTGGGCTAATAGCCAATTACTGCCTGTTACAGATTCCTAAGTGGCCTCAACTTTGTGAATTTAAAATCATGTGTCTTCAATCGACCATCAATTACACACCGATGCTGGTGTTCCCAGTTCTGCTCAATACCATATCTTCTCAAAAACCGTTTCAATTCCTTTCTCATCTCGTCAGTTGATGTCCCGGTTGTTGGACCCAGTTTTTCCAACAAAACATAAAAATGGGCTTCACCTTTATGTGTTAACATTCCATGCTCATACAATTTAGGTGTATGCACACCATCCACCCCATACGATTGTAGCTGTTGGTACACATACACCTCGCTGGTATAATACTCCGGCTCCTCATTATTGTTCCCCTGGAAAATCTTGAGAACGGCCATTGAGCCATCTGGCATGGGCACAGAGTATGCTGTAGTACGCTCCACATCGGAGAGTAAAGTAGCTGCCTTGAACCTTTCCTCGAACAGCGTATCGATCCGTCCACCGTTATCCAGTGCTTTTTCTGCGAAAATTTTGTGCCTATTGGTATTGTAAAATCCTCTCATCATCTCTCGGGCTTCCCACATTCGCTGCCTGCGTTCACCAGGACTAAGAGGAGCTTCCATAGTTTGGGTACGCCTAGGGGTTTTCGTCGAATCAAGAATATCCCGCTACTGAAAAACTTTGTTGTTGGAATAATACAGTGCTTCAATTTAATTTTATATCCATATTTATCCATGACATGCCAAATAAGGCTCCTCCGTCATGCACATACTTAATGTGGCATCCCAAACACTACCTCCAACAGCCGCGCTATACTGGGTATTGCTCTGTTATTTGATGGTATAAGGAATCAAAACCATCCATCAAGGCATTTGTGAACAGTCAAAATTTTAAAATATTAGGACCTTCTATCTCATCAACTTACCGGTGCTATTGTCGCCTATTGCATGTAATTATTATTGGGCCATAGGCCGTCCAAGTGTCGCCGCATACATACACAGCCGCAGCCGCCGCACACAAAACGACTATAGTTACCGCACGAATTTTTGGAGTACCCGTTCATGGTTTGTGGTTGTCCCTATACGAGGCAAATAATTCAGAGTTGTCTAACAACACGGATAGCAGTATCTCACTGAATGATGTACAAATTCCGTCGTTTTACCTTACTCCAAATGGTGGACGTTCAAAGACTGCAGGTCATAGGTAGATGCATACAAAAAAGGCTCCAAGCTTATATTAGTGGATAAGATCACGAGCATGATTGTAAATGTCAAGTGGTTGCTTTTTCACTATTTGATACTTAGCACATTTCATTCTATCATTATACTATATTAAGAGATTAAGAATAAAGTTCAAAGATCGCCAATTGGTCGCATCTCTACTAATCCAAAGTCAAAAATCTTCAAATGACCATCACAAACACGCAAGTGCCGGTATTTCCAGTCATCATGATAAATACCATACCGTCCAAGGAAACTAGAGACTTCTCTTTCCATTTCGACTGTGATCACTTCATTTGACTCCGGCCCCAAGTCTTCCAACAACATATACAAATACGACCACCCGTCTTGCTGTATCATCCCATGCTCGTACAACTCCGGTGTGTGGACACAATCTACCCCGTACTCTTCCAGCCGCTTATACACATTCACCTCGTTACTATAGAACATTTCACCCTCAGTGATTTGACTCAATAGCTTGACAACCGCCTTCTTACCATCGGATGTGATGACCCGATAAACAGTCGACCACGGTCCGTCATAGATTAATTCGGAAGATTGAAACCTCTTGTCAAAATCGGAATCTATATTCATGTTTCCACCAAACGAAAGTGCCTTACTTTTAAAAATTCCATACCTTCGGCTCTCATAGTAGCGTTGCATGTCGACTCTCGCGTCCCACCGGACTTGGTCAGCATCAGACCGGCGCTCGACATAAGTTTTCATCACCGAATTGAAGCGTTCATATCGACTGTGATCGTCTGTCGCAAATGATTCTATATCTATGTCACCATCCGCCAGTCGTCTCATAGTTTGCCGAATAGCTGGAAAAGTATCAAATATAGTTTTACACAAAATTGCAAATTGCACCCAAGCGAACCCGTTCTCTTCACGAAGCTGGATCAAAACCGAATCAAAAGAGACGGTAAGCAACCGTCCTATTTGGTCATCAGTGATGTTATCCCAGCTGAACCTTGGAGGTTCAGATGATCCTGTGGGTGCCTCCAAGTCTTCCTGATATACAGGCCCATCTGGCGGCTCGTCCCCAAGTCTGGTCCGTCGTAGAAAGATCATGCCAGCTAAGTCGTACAGGACCACTACCGGACTACTGTGGTAGATACTGCCCTTCACGCATTTTTCCAGCGCGTTCCAATAATTATGGCGGAATGGTTTAAAGTGGCTCAAGCAATCGTCGGGGGCAAAGTTGTGGCCGGTTGCAGTGAATGCGTTCCGATCCGTGGATCTCCGCTGTCGTGCCCTGTCAAGTAAACGTTCAACTCTCTACAAACATTCTCGCATCTGACCTATCCTCCTTTTAGTAACTCCGGGATATGCAATCGCGTGCTGAATATCTTCATTGAGTCTCCTAGCCCGCTCAAGCTCTCCTCCGACTCCATCGGGTCTCCCGTAGATAGTTTCGAGATCCGAGTGTATAACGTCTATCGTTTCGAAGGCCAGCTGAGCCTCCCTCTTGATATCATCTAGAGGTGGATCGCCTTCCGTCACTCTGTTCCTGTTCCGCTCGATTAGCATATGTGCCTCCGCATATGCGGTCCGAGTCACTTCATACGCCTTTCTCCAGTCAGCCCAATCATCACGATTCATTGTGTTGCAATTGTCTTGTCCAAAGATGCCAGGTAATAATTTCAACAAACGCGCAGCTGACCGAGCCTCTCCCATTGGTGGTAGTGGTGGTTCTAGAGAATACAATCCCCTTGGTGTTTGCCCATGGCGAATAGCAGAGAGCGCACCCCCAGTGATGTTATACATCAAGCGTTCGCATTCATAAGTCATCATTGTCCAGACAGGTTCGTACGCTATTCCATTTTTCATTAACAGACTAGGATACGGAGTCAGATAGAACACACCATTTGGATCCCCAGCTGGCTCACTGCCACTTGTACCAGCTTGATATGCCCTACCAGCTGGACCTACCCTACCAGCTGGGTCTCGTACTTGTCGGTCAGGAAGTCGAGTGAATTGTCGCTCTCCCGAAAGAAGAAATTCTTCCCTGACAAACTCAGCATTAACATAATGACCCTTTAAATTACCATAAGGATAATCTCCACCTGGCCCTTTCCATTCAATCCACAGCCCGTGAACGCCCAAAACTCGTTGAAGATATATGAATGGCTCAGAGACCATAATGTCTCTCACAATTGCATTGAGTGAGCCTTGAACAAAAGATTTCTGACTTGAAAAGGCAGTTAAAAAAAATCTTGCCTCGAGACATAAGTTGTGAATATTGGATCCCGTCTATACAATGCCCGCAACACTAGAATTGCATCTGCTTCATCCAAAAGGTGGTGACTGGATATTCCCCACGAATCCCTGGCCCCAATATATCGGTAAGTAAGCAGAGGGAAATGCCTTTCCCACTCTGTGGTGTCTCGTGGCAGATACGACGACATTGTTGTTGTTGTACAGTGCAGTTGAGGGTGCCTCTGCCAAACAAATGGACACGTCCAAAGCTTCACACTAAACGGCGGGCCAGGAATGAATTCTTCCGATGGATTTTCTTCTAACCTGTCACCTCTTAGAACCTGGCGAATGATAGATAAAGGCTGAGCAACCGCACTAAGAAATGGCCAACGCGACTGTCGCGTTTGCATTTTCTCCCTCCAGGTATGAATATAATCATCGATATTCATTGTATCGTTCAAAATACCAGACTCTTGGGGTTCTTTGTAAATCTAGACGGTGTCGAGAATGCCATCTATCGCTGTAAAACAGATCCGGCAGTGGACGTTCTGAACAAGAAGCAATTATACATGGTTTAGCTAAAGCGGTCCTTGACATGTAAACGTTCTTAATTAGGCACGTCTTATCATTACTGTTTCGTTTTTCACGTGAGGCTGTATCACATGACTTTTGGCAGGTTGGCCATTCTCAACTTTGACAGTATCGTTCCAACACGGCAAGAACAGCAGCCCTGGGCAAGGCAAGGACAAGACCGCCAAGGGGCATAGTGGATGATGTTCCCCTAACCTGGCAGCAACGGTATATAAACCCTCCCCACTACAGTATCTTCAACCCATGAGCTGCAAATAGAGAATCCTTGGCAGAGGCATCTGAAGAGCGGCGGCAGCGGACCCGGCCGGCCCCCGGATCGTGCCACAGAAGAACCCGGCCCGGTGGGTTACGTTTTTTATTGACCGTTTTGGAGTGAGACGATCGTCGATCAACTACCATTACCATAACTTGTTAGCTCCAACCCCCGGACTAAATGTTAATGAAACGTTAGCAGGACAGCTTCTCTGACGGAATGTGGCGGCTAAATCTGACTTGACTTATAGGACACATAACCCGACTGGTCGGGATTACATGTATAAATAGCTAGTTTAATTCGGCTTGGCGGTAAGAGTCCTTCACAATTGATAGACTTGTATTAGTTAGATACTAGTAAAATCACAAACGTGGGGAGAGGGATCAAAATAGCTATTCTGTTGTTCTAGTTCTAAATACTGTACAATGCATCTTCACATCGCTCAGACATGACGAATAACGGGGATAATCCCTTTCTTGTAGGGGAGTACTCGTGGGGACCGCTTTACAGGCACAGAGTGCGTCGGAAAAGTCACGTTTCTAACCCAGGTTTTTTTTCTGTAAGTGTACAATGACAGACGCTTTAAACTTGGCGGAGGATATTATTCTCTCGGCACTAATAAACCTGCAGCGCAGCATATAATTCTGTTACATGTTTCCTAAGACTCCATGCAGTATAGACTCGGACGCCGGCACAGATGTGATTCAGCTTCCATTTAGTTTTGAGACACTCATGACGTCAAAGAGGAACACAAACCTTTGATGCGGTGTCCACGATCAGATCAGATCAGATCTTTTTTGATGCGGGAGTGATCACTGAAGTTGAGTTATGAAGAACTAATGGCGGATTCTAGATAAAATTTGGTTACAAATAGATGAAGATGATATGATCTGCATTGTTTATATATATATTTAAAATTGACGGGTTAGTAGTAGAAGAAGCGGCTCAAGTAAATGGTACAGTATAAAAAAAAAAGAATATTTTTGGTAAAAATTTGCGCCCGCGTACGACCGGCTTTGACTTAGTTTGGTTTAGTACTCGCTTTTTTAAATCTTTTATTGGTTCATCCATCCATTAGCCATCATCATCCATTCATAATATAATACAGACAAGAAAGAGGGAAGTACAGTATATCCTTTTATCCATATATCCTCCTGCTCCTTTTTATTATTCGAATTTTTTTTTTATTTGTGCATTATAATCGAAATCAAAGCGGCAAAGAAGGAAAAGAAAAAGAGATCAATCAGACGCCTATAGGAAACATTACATTGTGCGGGATTCATCACACGGATATATTATAACGACATCACAGGAAGAAGAAGATAGATAGAGAGAGAGGAAGAATCAAGGAAGAGAAGAAGAGCGTCAAATAAAACTGTATATCAGATTTTTTGCATAGACGACGCATGAGATTATGGCCCAAAAGTCCATGCAAAGGTCCACGCCGTTGATCGTGTCATCGCCACTGGAGGAATGGACCTTTTTCTTAGACTCACTAGAACGACAGTTACGTGACCCAGTGAGTAATCGACCGGCGGGGGATCTGGTGGTGTTGACATGTGGATGTATAATAAGTGAAATGCATGAGATTACGGCGTCGAGGTGTCCGCAATGTGGAGCCGAAGGGACGGCGCTGTTAACTAAAATTGATGCGCTGAGGAATATTTATAACAAGATTCAGAACCAACGTACTGCGTTAGGAGAACGGTTGTTGAAAGGAGAATTGTCGAGTATACGAAACGAAGATGAAAAGCACCAACGCCAACAACTACAACAACAGCAGCAGCAAAGGTTTGGTGGGGGTGATGAGTCAGTTACAGACGTTAGTTCGATCGATGGGTATGATACGAGTAATTATCCAACGTCGAATATAGATTTCGATCTGGTGAGACAAAAGTTTAGTGAATCGACAACCACGGTAGAAAACGACAAGAGAAAGGAGAGTATTAGTAAATCGTCTAGTGGAGGGTTACTGGAGCTGTTCCAGGCAGCAGCTAAGGATGCACGACGACGTAAAGATGAAAATAACGAAAGTATAAAGGACTGGGTTATGCAAGGCGAGGCAGCAGCAAGGTTAGCTAGGCAACAACAACGAGCAGGGGGCCGACCGACAAGTATACATAGTGGAACAACGACGCCAACATTACAAGCATCGACTTTGGTCGGCGGCGATGGAACTACAGCAAAAGGGACCGGGGGTGATTCGTCAGCAACATCGATACGATCGCAACTCAGTTCAACCCCTAGTAGTGGAGGCGGATCGATACCAACGCCAGTACCACCTATAAACAAACAGCAGATCTCGGGTGGTCATCTTACCGGGCAAGTGGGGTCGCAGTCACCGTCGTTACCAACCCATCAGAATCCAGATAATGAGAAACGCGAGCAGAATTACCAAAAATGTTTCCCAGTGTACCGCAAACAGTTCCAGCATAGCACGCAACCTCGGCTGTTATGGCAACGGTCCAAGAAACTGACGTTTTCTACTAGCATTTCGCCTGATGCCTCGACATTTGCATTGGCCAGCGGCACCAAGTTCCAGATATACGCCATTCCGGAAGATTTCAATGATACACCAATCTTGTTGAGTGAACCGCCATGTGAAAACTGGGGTGATACACCCATGTTGAGCATGAGTAACCATTTTGTTGCAGTGGCAGGTCGGAATGGTATCATTCGTATCTATGATTTCCAAGGTGCCATGGTGTTTAAACAGAATTTCAAGATGGATATCTATTGCATGGCTATAAGCCCCAATGATTCGATGTTGGCGTTTGGCATTTACGGCTGGAACCCGTTATCTGTTGATGACGAACAGACCCCCATGATTGCATTGCATGTACTAACCACTAATTATTCCACATCTCCTTCCACTTCATCGTCGTCATCATCCTCGGCATCATTATCAACCTCAGAAACAGCAACTTCACCCTCAGACGACACAGCAACTAATAAACAACAACCACAGCCGACGGTTACGCTGAGTACGGAAAAGAAGGCCATATCCATTGTCATTCCATATAGAGACACATTAAGTTACCTTCAATTCTCATCCGACGAAGCATTCATCACTTGCGCGACTCTCGCGGAATCCCGTCTCATGGTCATTTCACTAGCCAACCGACGCGAACCACGATTAATTATGAAATCATCGCGACGAGTCGACCCTGACGACGAGTACGAAGGTATCACATCGATATCCTTCTTCCCACCTACCGGTACACGACACCAGTACATGTGCGTCACCTCATCCGTGTTCACCACCACTGCACCGCCTATCATCCTCGACACGAAGATTGTATCGACGCCATCCACCTCATCATCATCAGCTCACCCGACTGCCGCCGCCGTGTCACAACCATCACTGCTGATGCGTGTCGATAAAGTCGGTTCACGGATCCATAACTCGACTGTATCTCCACGAGCAGACTCCATGGCATTCCTCGACAAGTCAGGTTTAGTATATGTGATGCATGCGCCAGGACTTTTACCCGATCAACGCCGCATCGTCGTGGCCACCGAAGTAGCTGCTGCATCACATGTATCCACCGCGGCGTCGATGCAATTCTCTCCTTCGGGTCGTGTACTGGTGATAGTCGACCGAAAGGGTGATGTACATATCCAGGATTTTGGTGCTGGTCAACCTCATCAAGCTGGTGTAGGCAAATGTCGAATCCTCGGCTAACCTTATTAACGAAACAAACAAACCATGCATACATATATTTTTAACGAACTCCACCTCCCTCTTTCTTCATGATAGTAATAATAATAATCAAGTATTTAATGATAAAAAAATTTACAAAATAAATAAAAAAGAATTAATTTAACATAGATTCGTTCCATTCCGTCCTTATATTACACTTCTAATTCGCATATCCGCAATCTTACGCTCCACTTCTCGAATCGTTCGGTCCCCAAGTTCACTGGCAATTTGCTCCTGCTTCTCCCTTGGCAACGATGAAAACCGCTCACACAAATCACCATCAATCGTCGCCTTGACTGGCGCATAATACCCACGATACACTAAATGCTCCCGTCCCACCACCGACAAGTCCTCTTCTTCTCTAAGCATAGTTTCAAGAGTTTGGAAAAACACTTTATCTTCTTTAGACGCCAGAGGAATCAACGCACCAACTGTACCTTGCAACCCGCTGTATATAACCGCCTCGCTACCACCCGGCACCAACGACGCCTTGCAGATGCTAGTCGGCACGTCCCCCAGATAGAAATGCGATTCCAACTCTACTCGGTGCGCGGTCGCGGTGTTAAGTGTCGGCCGTTCGTTACGCAAGAATGTGCCATGTTCATCTTCTTCTGCTACCTGTAACGCATTATCGGGGCATCGTATCATGAGCAAGTTGCCAAACCGGTCGCCGCACAGCGTCGTTTGGTAGTCCACCATCACACTGCACGTAACATGCCGTGCTACTGTATCGTCCGCAAATGGGAGTAGAACCTCTTCGGATGGTTTGTATACTACCCAGGTCACCGACTCGCGAATATCCCCCACCACAATCTTGCTGCCTACTGCTGCGTCAGTCGGTGTGGATGAAGAGGACGGCGAGCTCGGAGTATCGGTGTTTAACGAGGTAATAGTGTTAATAGGCAGTGTCAACTCGTTCTTCCTTAGCAGTTGTTTTTTGCCGAGATCGTAAATCCGCAGTTTATTACCAATACCAACGAGCAACCTGCCCCGGAACGGGATCATTGCTAACGGCGCTTCCTCGACCTGCGTCTTATGCACCAGCTCCACCGCTTCTCCATATTGCCCCGCAATCTTGTAAACTCTAATAAAAGCCGCACGGCAGCTCTTGGGCAGCATCACCTGGTCCTGTGCTGTTCCTACAATGATATACTCGTTGCCGTCCGATTCAAATAGGCACGGCGCAATGCTGAACGCCGCTTCATTGTCAGGTAACGGTTCACGGAACGTGACAACGCCCGATACTGGGTCAACCACTTCAATACATGATGCCCACGATCCTGTTTTGCGTTCATAACCTGTCCCTGGAATCCCTTGCTTATCATCAAAATGATCAATCATATTATTATCAGTCTCGATAACATAAAAATACCGTGCGGCGCGGGAGAGCCGTGCCATGCGCCGTGGCGTGTGCCGCAGGGGCACGGCTTGCTGCCGTAACTTGTCGGTTAGTTCCGTGACCGTGAAGATATGTAGATTACTGCCCACATCTGCTGGTTCAATCCCAATAATTCCCGTAGACACTTGTGGCGACGCTAAAGAACACGCGAGTTTGAGTGGTGGTGTATCGACTGGAGTCATATCGAATGACGCCGCAGCAGTAGAGTACCCCAGCCATGCCTTGGTACTTAGCGCCAGTACTGCATCGGCCGGTTGTTGCGGCATGCCAACTTTAACCGGGAACAACTTGATTTCTTGAGGTCCCAGGAACCGCGTGCGAGTATCACTGAGCTGGCCAGAGATGGAGTCTAGTACTGAGAAGATGTACACACCGTTGGTAAGCCCGATATGCAGGTACAATGTTGGAGGTGCGTCTTCACTTAGTTTCATGTGAGCTACCAATAAATCACTTGGCGGCGCAGTCAATGCTTGTACTGCTAACGGTTCCAGTGTATTACCGAGATCCAACGATAGAATTCGGATCGTCGAATCGTTACATCCAACCACCAAGAACGCAGCACGTACTCGACCATGTGGGATATCACCGATAGATAAACAGGCAACCCCACCTGACACATCAACCCGCTCATTGTATTCGATTAATTGGCCATCGCTATCGACTTCAAAGTATACCACTTGGCTGGTGCTGAGTCCTATTGCCACTTGGTAGTTGTTTGTTGATGCACATGTAATATATTCGGCCCCTTGGGTCTTCCATTCTGTCACAGTGCCGTCACCTTGAACATGTCTGATCCCTGTAGGATGAACTTGGATAAGCCCATCCCGGCCAATTTGCTGTATAGCTATCGTTCGTACATCTTCAGCAATAACGGTCCCACTGACTTGATCAACTCGTTCGCCAACTTGGAGTACGACAGTTGACTGGCCAAATGCTAGTACAATATACTTATCATGCTCATCTTCTGCTGTTTGTTTCACTGTCCATACTCCTAGGGGCTTCGCTTGCAATGGCGATGCAGTTAACGAATTGGAAGCGAGCCCGTACCGAAGTGTTCTGAAAGTTGAACTAGCTCCTCTGCCTGAAATGGTATGAATATGGGGCGTTTCATCATTGCCCATCACATTAGACACTTGCAACCCCATCAATGCGTCTAAAGAATGCATCGACGAGACTTGATTAAGATTACCAGTATCAATCCACTCGAAATACGCCCCTTCTCCTGCCTCCTGCTCATCACCACCTTCTTCTTCCTTATTATAATCTATCGAGTTGAAAGACGGCGTATCATCTTCATCACCTAGCCCCAAAAACTGGAACACCTCATGATTCCCACTTTCATATGCTGCAAACAAGAACCCCGATTTGAAAAT
>JAKTQM010001184.1:8563-23671 GCA_030558825.1 Blastobotrys niveus
TTGAAGTATTCTGGTGGGTACCAATGTTTGGATTGTCGGTATACATGCCACAAAAAGTGTTATCCAAAGGTTGTCACCAAGTGTATTTCCAAGGCATCTACTGAATCTGATCCTGATGAAGAAAAGTTGAATCATCGTATCCCGCATCGGTTCGAGCCAACTACCAATATGTCTGCCAATTGGTGCTGTCATTGTGGGTACATTTTGCCGCTTGGTAAGAAGAACGTGCGCAAGTGTACTGAATGTAGCTTGACATGCCATCCTTCATGTGCCCATTTGGTACCAGATTTCTGTGGTATGTCGATGGAGATGGCAAATTCCATTTTGCGAACTATTCGAGATACCAAGACTCGACAACAGCAACAACAACAGCAGCAGAAACGGCCACAACAGCATTCTGCTGCTCCTTCGTTGCCGCAATTGCCGTATGGACAGTCACCGCAGCTACAGCAGCAACAACAGCTTCCGCCTACTTCTGCTACACCACCTCCTCCACCGCCAAAACAGCCGGTCAAGAGAAAGGAAGTTGGTTCAGCACCTGTTGTTCCGCCATCTCCGGAACCAGTCCATCCTGCACAGCAGACTTCTCCATTGTCTCCTTCTCAGTCACCTTCATCTCAGACTCAGCAGCAGCAAGTTGACCACGACTACAATTTGCAAGCATCGTCGTTGTCACCACGACATTCTCATGTCCCTGAAGAACAGCATGATGATTATACTGATGGGGAGATTGTTGAGGCTGTCAAGAAGGTTCATCAGCAGCAACAAATGGAGGATCAGCAGCAGTTGCAGCAACAGCAGCAGCAGGCACAGTCCCCACCGCCACAACAACAGCAGCAACAACAACAAGCACATCAACAACAAGTACAACAAAAACGAAAGTCACGAAGAAAGATTGGTCTTGATGACTTCAACTTCTTGGCAGTGCTGGGTAAGGGTAACTTTGGTAAGGTAATGCTAGCCGAGTCGAAACAAGAGGCACCACAAAGCCAAGAAAAACCATTGTACGCTATCAAAGTTCTCAAGAAGGATTTCATTATTGAGAACGATGAAGTGGAATCCACTCGTAGCGAAAAGCGAGTATTCCTCATTGCCAACCGGGAACGACATCCATTCTTGCTCAACCTGCACTCTTGTTTCCAAACTGAAAACCGAGTTTACTTTGTCATGGAATACGTGTCTGGTGGTGATTTAATGTGGCATATTCAAAAGGAACTATTCACTCCACGACGAGCACAATTCTACGCTGCTGAAGTACTTTTGGCACTCAAGTATTTCCATGATAATGGTGTTATTTACCGTGACTTGAAATTGGACAATATCTTGTTGACTCTTCAAGGTCATATCAAGATTGCCGATTATGGTCTATGTAAAGAAGACATGTGGTACGGTAAGACTACTGGTACTTTTTGCGGGACTCCAGAGTTTATGGCACCGGAAATTTTGTTGGAACAGAAATACGGACGAGCAGTAGACTGGTGGGCGTTTGGTGTACTCATTTACCAAATGTTACTGGGTAAATCTCCATTCCGGGGTGAAGATGATGATGAAGTGTTTGATGCAATCTTGTCGGATGAACCATTGTATCCAATCCACATGCCGCGTGATTCAGTGTCGATTTTGCAAAAGTTGTTGACACGAGAACCGGAACGACGACTTGGCAGTGGTCCAAAGGACGCTGAAGAGATTATGAATCACCCGTATTTCCGAAACATTAATTTTGATGATATTTACCATTGTCGAGTGGCTCCACCGTTTGTGCCGCAGATTCAGGGTCGAACTGATGTGAGCAATTTTGATCAAGAATTTACTTCGGAGATGCCGGCGTTGACTCCAGTGAATACCACGTTGACACAAGCCATGCAGGAACAGTTTAGAGGGTTTAGTTATTTGTCGGGTGACGCTGTGTAGTTTTTGTCTCTTATAATTTTTTTGAAAGTATTATTATTAAGAATTTGAAGTATATTTACGTTTATTACCTTTATTATGCTATCTCTCTCGTAGTATTGTATTCTCTTTTTGTCACTGCCGATCTGAGATTGGGACTTGGAAATCAGCCATGAACACACGAGGCTTGAACCGCGTGTTGGCCAGACTAACGCCCAAAGTGCAGTTTCAATACGACAAGAGAGTAGACGAGCTGGTTGTGAGTTCATTCCGGGATGTACTTGATCGTAAACTCGCGGGGACAACTGCATCAAGTCAAGTCAGAAACGACGCGGCAAGGGTTTTAGCTAGAGTGTTGTGGAGGAAAGAGCTTCTGGATGGTAAGCATATCGACTTGCGTAACGATCTGCTGAGCACGATAATGAGTAGACGGCAAGATGAAGATAGCGACATTTACCTGGTCACATCTACCGAGGCGATGAGGGCAGCAGAAAAGTTTGTCGAAGCAGTGACAGGAGATCAGATGTGGGAGAAATTCTTCATGGTACTTGAATCACGGCGCGAGGAAGATAGTTGTTTCACGGCGATCTGTCTGCTTAATAACGACGGACTAGAGTTTGTACAAGTACTATGGGAGGCGTATACCGAATTTCGACGTATCAAGCGACAAGTAGACTCGGTGATTTATAGCATGCAGGAGGCAGGAGGGTTGTTTAACCGAGACTGTGATGTCATGTCGGTAACTGACGAGGTGGAGAATCGAATGACGGGGGCTCGACTGCTGGAACAATGGGAGGGGGACATGGAGCATTATGACTTGGTGTATGGGAAGCTAAATCGGGTGTTGATGGAGGTGATGGCGTTGATTGTGCCGCTAGTGCATAAACCTGGGACTGGTACGCAGAGGACGATGGCGACACTGCGGCAGTTACGATATACTACTACTACAGAAAAGGGGAAACAGCGGTGGCATAAGTTGGGGTCTCGTGAGTTGCAGTTTCGAAAAGATTGTGTGGTGATAGAAGGGAAGGAAATGCCGTGGTTGGTAGGGGAATTGTTGACGCGGTGTTTGATGGTGTATCGTGCTGCGCAGATAGAGTTGGCACGGATGCATGGGGAGTCGAGCGATACGTTAGAGTTGCTGGCGAGTCGGGTGTTAGCGGGGAGACGTGGGGATCAAACATTTAACGAGATGCCGAAAATGTGGATGCGGGTAGAGAATACCGAGTACTATGATACCATGATGGAGTGGTTGGCACGGCGTGTGTGGAATAGTGAGTTTGAGCGGTGTAGTGTGCTTGATTGTACGTTTCCGAGAGTTGATGTAGATCCGGTAGGAGGAGGAAAGGATGGTGGTGTACTACCAGGCGGGTCAACGATGGAGACTACAGAGGTAGAGAATGGAAATAGAGAAGAGGAGGTGCAGGAAGAGGAAGGCATGGAGTTTTTGAAGTATGGCTTGGGGTCGTTGGTACCGAGAAAACGGCCATTATTGTTTACTAACGGGTTGGATGTCCAGCTAGACGAGGAAGATCGTACGGAGATTGAACGGCATGTCAAGTTCATGAGATCCAACAACAGCCGCATATGAGCCGCGGGGTGTAGAAAGAGAGAAAAAGTAGAAAAAAAGAAGCATCGTATAATTCATTAACGTCGTAGCATATTTATGGAAAAAGAATAGTAAAATATTATAAAAAAAAAATGATATAAAGAAAAAATGCAAGCAAAATGGGGGAAAAAAATGATCTATGACAAAGTATATTGGACACCAAGACGTGGAGCATTAAGGATAACACCCATCACGATACCAGCAATAATACCGGCACATGGCAAGGTGAAGATCCACCCGAGGTAACACCAGGCCACCATTCTCCAGTTGACAGCCTTGAGATCCTTATTACACAGACCAACAGCAACAGTAGCCCCGACAATACACTGAGTAGTAGAAATTGGCAATGACAATTGGGTAGCCATGACGGTAGTAATAGCAGCACCCAATTCAGCACTGAACCCTCGACATGGCGATTGCAAAGTCATTCGGTTACCCAAGTTTCGCATCAAGTTGTACCCATAAAAGAACAGACCCAAGCACAATGCAGAAGCAGTGTACACCAAGATCCAGATTGGCACGTCAGTCTTCTCGGCAGTAGTGTTGGTGGTCCACACCAAGTAGATGGTGGTCAATGGAGCAACCGCGTTGGAAATATCGTTAGAACCGTGAGCAAAAGAGGCAGTACAAGCGGTCAAACCTTGCAAGAACGAGTACAAGTGTTCGGTCTTGTTATCATACTTCTTGGCTCGAGAATGCATACCAGCCATGTCTCGGCCCAATGCAGTGTCTTCCCGTTGACTAGCAACGACATCCACAGTCAACCCGTGGGTCAATGCCAACCAGAAGATTCGTGGCCAGTTGCTTGGTTGCAGCATTTCCTTCTTGGTGTATTGGCTAATCTTGGTCTTCTTGCCGTCCTTCTTTTCGGATTCGGTGGTTTCAACGTTGGATGATTCGTTTTCGGAACCAGCGGCGGCAGATGGCAATTGTTGTTCTTCGATATCTTCCATACCTTTATAAGTATTTGGAATGATAGTAGGAGATCGAGCGTCGTATTCTTCGGCAACAGTACCGCCAGTAGCAGCAGCAGGAGGAGCACCTTCACTGGTACCGTCTAGTACGGCTTGTTCACGTTGGTATTCTTCTTCTTCTTCGGCAGTTCGCTTACCGGCGTAGTAATCGACAGCAACCTTTCGTTTCATACCAGCTGGCATTGGTGGAACTTCTTGACCCCAGGTATACAACCATGGGCCCAATGGCAAATGCCAGGCACGAACTCGCCAATCTTCATAGACCAACTTTTGTCGTAGATAAGGATAGAAGAATACCCAGTAAACAACAACAGCGCCGCCAGCACCACCGAAAATGGCACCAAGAATTTGACCAGTGGACAATTTATCCAAGTTCAAACTTGGAGCACCCTTCCAGACAATAACCATGATCAACACACCAACAGTGAGAGCGAAAAACAATGGTACAATGTGGAAGGCGTTACGTAGCGAATGCTTTCGTTCCATGACAAGATACTTGGACAACAAAAACAAGATAGCGCCAAAACACCCGGCAATGGCTGGAGCAATGAACCATGATGCAACAATCTGGGCAAACCCGCCCCATCCCCAATGGATGTTTTGAGCACCTTTAGCAGCGATACCAGCGCCAATAATAGCACCGACGATAGAATGAGTAGTAGACACTGGAGCACCGACTTTAGTTGCGATAGTCAACCATAGAGAAGACCCGACAAGTGCGCATGCCATGGCCAGCATAAGCACGGCTGGTTCATCATCAAACACTGAAACATCAATGATATCGTTTCGTACCGTCCCGGATACTCGCGCACCAGCAAGAACAGCACCCAAAAATTCCATTGTACACCCGGCAAAGATAGCTTGTGGATAAGTGAGGGATCTTGAGGCGACCGATGTGGCAAACGAGTTGGCCACGTCGTTAGCGCCAATATTCCACGCGTCCAAGAATGCAAACAGCATCCCGATTGCGAAGATGTAGTCGAACTGCTGTAACACCATTTGTATGTGTGTATGTGTGTGAATAGAGATGTATGTGAGTGGTGACTGTTGTGTGTTTTTTCTTGGTTGTTGGAGTTTGTACTGAAATCTTAAGAACGTTTGAGAGCGTATAACTTCTCTTTTATATGATAATCATTTTTGATCGTGTGAGAAAAAAGTCTAGGCAATAGACACACACACGAACACAACACAAACCACCAACCAATCTCCCCTCTACTTCATACATTCACAGACCCACGTTTCTCATCGGGGGCAAATAGTATAAACTATAACGCACATGGTTGATTGTTGTATTCAATTGGACAACGAGGTTAACGAGCCAAGCCTTTTTTGCTTCTGATATAGGGTTGGCATGTCTTGGACAACGATAACGAAAACGGAAAACGGGGGGTGTGTTGTGAGAGTGTGTGTGAGTGGTGCGAAAGTCTTGGTATTAAAAAAAAGAGCTAAGGCAGTCAGAATGGGCGACACAAGGTCGATGCCAAGACATTTTTTTTTTTTTTGCAAATTTCCTCGTGCGTGCGTGGTCATCCCCTTTGTCGCCGCCCTGCGTGCTAAGTACAATGAATGATGATGTCGAATCAACTTGGACATTGTTGGTTGGGTGTACCTTGTGGAATTCTTTAAAACTAATTGAAAAGTTTTTTCTACAAAAAAAAAAAATGACAATGACATTTTCTGATCAGTAACGGTCAAGATCTGATCGTCACATCTAAAATCTAATAATAATATTAAAAACTTGTGAAAAGAAAAAAAAAACCGTTTCGTGCGGCGCGCGGCTGGCGGGAAACTGCTGCTGCTGCGCCGCAGATAGATAACCAATCAATGAGCAGTATCGGCGCCACATGGGGCCATGAGGCGCAAGGCTGGCCAAGGTCCAATCTCTAGCACACGTGCATCAGTGGATTCGATTAGAATGGACATGGACAGGACCAAGGCTGTCAAAAATTTAGAGCTTTAGCTTGGCATACAGCATTTTTTTTTCAATTTGTCCCGTACTGGCTACGTCCGTACTGGCTCGGGCCAAAGTATAGTACTAAAGATGGTGCCCTGCTTTTTCTGCAACCAGGTTTCATCGCACAAGGTAGAATAGAGCCAAGAGTATAAACGTTAGTATTATACTACTACTATCAATACCAATCGATTGGACTGAGATGATATACGGAACATGTGCACAGACTCGTCGTTCTATCTATTTTAGGTCAATAAAAAACGTGGATCCGTGGGATTGTTGTCTTCTTCCCCCCAATCAGCAAAGACGGTTTACCTACCTCTGGGGTCGACTAGATATGGCATGCCCTTCCTGCCAGTCCCTCCGTTATATCCCGTTTTCTTTGTCCCCTGGTGAAAACGTAGTACGCGGTTTTGCCCCCCTGGCAAAGGGAGCGGCGGGAACCTGTTCCTCTAGGACGCGCGCCTAAAGATGCCTCAGGGATTAACTTGGGGCTTGTGATCCTGGTAAGTAGTCAAACGGCATTGCTTTTTTGATTGATTTTATGACGGGCGCTTCTTATTTTTATCGATTGCATGGAAGGCGTGATTTCCGAGAAGCCAAGATGGCAAGCAATTGCCGTTTCCCACTCTCCAGGGACGATCGCATACAGTATTCTGGGCTTTTATGCAGGCTGGGTAGCTTGTTTATCTGTTTCAATGCTTCTCTACTATTGTTTATTGACATGACATGACATGACATGACATGACCTGACCCGTCAACAGCAATGTAAATAATCACAAGAGGGGGTCTCTTCGTGATATATGATATATAGATGATAATTATGCATGTGATTTCGATAGGTCTCTATACATCGTAGCTGCCAACTTATCCTTGTTTGCCAGCCATATGCCTCACCTTACGAGTAGTTGTGAGCACCTGCTTGGGTACCTGCCAGAGATTAATTGCCTGGTTCAGGGACACCATGGGCTCGCTCTTTACCTTCTAGATATTCTAGCGGGGTAGTCAACGTTGTTTGGCCCATGCAAATGGGGGCACTAATTGTCACTGTCCAAAATGCACATTCAACCTAAGTACCATTATACATATCATACAAAACCAATTACTCTCCTGCAGTAGACCACGGCTGGCAGACTTTTCCTACTGCCGGAACTGATTTCCACGTCATATAATATACACATCTGCTCGTACTGTGCCCGCTGTTTTCTTTGTAGGCAAAATAAGCATATAAGCCCCTGCCCTGTCCCCTCTATCTATCAACATCACAGGCTCATCGCACGCTGTCGTCCTCATATCATCTCCTTTGTTTTTCACCAGCCTTATCCCCATTGATTAAACTAAACATAGTACACGTACGCACAACATTCTTACTCTATCGGTCGCAGCTCTGCCGTAAACAACACCGGCTTATCACACTCCACCGTAATCTGCTCCTCCACCAAATGGTTACTAGTGCTGACCTGCGTACCAAAACTGGTCTCCCAGTCCGTCACGTCCCATTCCAACCCCGTCGTCGTTATCCTGCTACTGCCCCACACTGGTATAATCCCACACGTCTTGCCTAGAAACTGTCGAGGAGTTCGAATCACTGACTTGCCCGGCTGCAACAGCAATGTTATCGACTGATCAGACAATAGATACGTTCGTTGACCCTGCTTATACGATAAATGTAACTGATGAATCGAATGGAATGACTGGTCCACTCTTCCACCCATCGCCCCCAGAGCGATAATCTGGCCCACTGGGTTGTCACTCCGCTCGGCAATCAACTTGATAGCTTTCATAAAATCCGTACTATATTGATCCGGATTATGAATCACCTGTACACCAATTCCTTCATAATATTCCCTCACATCGTCTCTTAACGAATCCAAATCGCCGGTAATAAAGTCTGGTTTGTATGCTTCTCTAGCGGCGGCGTTAGTGGGTGGGAAAAAGTCGTACAACCGGTTAGCCCCTCCGTCAGCACATACCCGAATTCGACAATGATCCCATGCTCGATAGAACACTGCAGGGTTACCAATTGGTTGGTTTAGCAGAATCAAGGCGTCATTGGAGTCTGGTGTAGGTTTTTCAAGGAACGCAGCTGGATCTAGTTGTAGCATGATTGTTTGGTTCTCTTGTTTATGTCCGCCGGCAAAGTCGGGACAGCGACCGGAGGAGAACGACGTTTCTAGAAATTTTCACCACTTTTTTTTTCTGATTAGAAATCTTTCATTCATCATCACACTCTATAGACGCCCGCCTCTCATTAATATGTATAGACTAGCATTCCGACAAGCTTCTCGTCAATTCAGCTCTCGAGCTCGATCGACAGTTCACACTGCAGTCGCCTCCCAGCGCCGATCATTGGCTCCAGTTGCTCTTGCCGTTCCTCTTTTAGGGTACGGTCTGTATCAATACAACACTCAGCGACAAGCAGTGCTTAATGATGAAAAGAACCAACTAGACGAAAAGGAAATTACATATACGCCGAACTTGATTGAAGAGAAGGATCTAAAGCAGGAACAGACAGAGCCAGTTGCTGCCGATAAGAAGGAAGAAGAAGGTGCTTCAGCCGAGAAGGGTGGCGAAACGGAAACCGCTGAAAAGAAGGAAGGTGAAGGTGATGAAGAAGCTCCACAAGGTGCTTTCAACCCAGAGACCGGAGAAATCAACTGGGATTGTCCATGTCTAGGTGGCATGGCCCATGGTCCATGTGGTGAAGAATTCAAGGCTGCATTCAGTTGCTTTGTGTACTCTGAAGCGGATCCAAAGGGCTCTGACTGTATTGAAAAGTTCTCTGCTATGCAAAACTGTTTCCGACAGTACCCAGAAGTTTACTCTGAAGAGTTGCGATCCGATGATCCTATGGAAGCCAGTGAAGAGCAACAACAACAACAGCAGCAGCAGAAGGAGCAGCCAGAAAAGCAGGTATCGCAAGATGATGAACCATCCAAGGTTCCAGCCAAGGATGCTTTGCAGCAACCAGAACAGGAAAAGGAAAAGGAACCACAACAAACTGCAACTGAGTCAAAGTAGAAGGTGCGGTCACGCTTATGCTTCTCCCTTTGTCATGTAAATAGAACAATTTTGTGAATTAACTATCTAATCCGATATGTATTTCTTGTATACTACTCTACTTTTGTTACACCAAAGGTAATCTCTGATTAGCCGCATGAAGGAAGGCTGATATTGGTGGTATAAGCCGAATGGATAACATTGGCTGCGGCCCCCTACGTTAGATATTGCAATCTTTACAAGGCATCTAATATTGGCATGTACATATAAACTAAAGATTAAACAATTTATAGGTTATTCGTTTGGTTGTGTATAAATGTATAATGCTACTGGCAAGAGCATACCGACGACGCATAGGAAGACGTCATTACCTGACGGACCCTGCGGTGTAGCGGACGACGAGGGCAATAAGTTCTTTGGTTTGTTGAATTCATGCATGGCATAAATAGCTACGAACAAGAGCACCCCAGCACTAAACAACAGAGTCATCCCAGTCCAATGCATAAGTATGCCTTGACCGTCTCCGCCGCCGCCCTGCATCGTAACCAAAAACGACACTACGGCTCCCATAGGCCCCGCAAGTGAATATATTCCCACAACTTTCACGATCTCATTGTCAGCCACGTTCTGACCAAACAGCACTGATGTGAACGCTAGACTGGCTGGCGCTTCATAAACCACCATCATAAAAAATATATCGAAACCTAGATCAGAATCGTCGACCGCTATTATGGCTCCTAGCGCAATACCACTCACCACACCATGAATAATAAATCCCAGGACAGCCGACCATCGTTTCGATGTTGAATAGATGCCGTCACTGCACTCATCTTTGCCATCTAGCCTGTTATCATTCAAACTTGAAATGTCGATAAATCGTGTAATTGCTTCTGTTCTTTGCTTTGATAATATTTGATCGATCACGTATATCGTTGTATATCCTAAAAGAAGGGGTAAGCCGACAGATAGCCTATGGTTTTGATAATTGGCATCTTTATACAGTGTTTCGACGCCCTGCGGAATAATGATAAAGAGCACTGTTCCCATTAAGATACCTGTGCCTATTGAAGAATGGTTTCTGATCCCTGTTGGGGATAGCTGCTTTGATAGTGGTAAAAAACCGGTAAGTAATGTCCTATTTCAATTGGAGGCATCAAAGTTAGTATTACTAGAATTGAGTTCTTATTCAATATGAACATACGTGAAGGCTAATAGACAGCATACGAATAGCAGAACTTTAGCCTCGTCTGGCATTGTTTATGATTGTTTTTTGCAGCGAAAAAGGAAAAGACAGATGCGTTTGGATTAATCGTTATAGAATGACAATGTTGATTTAGCACCCGCACCCTATTAGAATAACAATATCAATTATATATATAACCCGAATATATGTTAATACAGTTTATGTTCACCGGCCAATTAAGATAGAAATCATCTGGGGGACCATAGCTCTATATATAGATTTGCAATTGCGGGACTGCCAAAGAATGTCATTCATAGGATGCAGCGCAGCTTTATTGGGGGGTTCACCTGCAACCGGTGAAAACAATTGTCGTCATAACCGTCCCGTATTTATAGATCGATCTGTTAGAATTAATTTTTCTGAGACCTTCAGCCGAACTCTCCGAGTCGACAAAAAATAATTCAGGGGAAGCTTGAGGCTATTTGATCTGGAGTACTAATTTTTCATATACGATAACTTGATTGTTTTACAGTCTTTTCCTATTATTGAAAACATAGCTATCACACCTAATGCTAACGGGTAATCAAGATTGACGTTGAAGCATCGTTCTATTTATATTATTCCCCGCCCTTAGAAAAATGTTCACGCGTAATGAAGCATACATTTTATGATTCAGTCGAACCGCATTGGAGTGCATTTTTTAAACTACCGATCCCTCTACGTTATATCTACCGCTCTAATAATCAATTTCAATTGGTTGCATCAATGATCAGTTGCAATATGCATGCTGTTTTAAATAAAGGGAACTTCCGGATCGCGGCTGTCGACATCTTTTCGCTCACTCGAAACCGCCGAACTCCGAAAGAGAAAAAAGATAAATCTCCCCATACTGTACATGAAACATGTCAATTCCAGGCTTTCAAGTCTTTCTGTAGTATTCTAAATTAGTAGTATTACCCCTAGTGTTATAGAGTTGTAACGTACTTGTTTCAAGCCTGTAATTCTCTATTAAAAAGGCGGCATCTTGAATACTTTTCAATCAACCAAACTATTCCATCTGAGACCGGCCATGATCGGGCCGAACTCCGTACATATGGTGCACGCTCGTACGAGAGATGCATTGTCGAGTACATACAGCATGCTGCATCTGGTTCTCGCTTACAATTTACTCATGTAGACCTTGAAATTTTTTACACTCAAACCTGCTGGGTTTGTCACTGGAATATAAAAGAGTCCTGCAGTGATAAAAAAAGAATGAAGTCAATACCCGGACTTTGTAAACAATGCTCCGGTTCTGTATTATCTGACCACAAACACCGCAGCGGTTAAGTTCCATCTTGCTTAACCTTGGCTAGTCTTATTGTGCACTTACATGTACATTTCTCTATACGTCTAACCTACACGGAATGACACAACATTCCCAGCACTGAATGAGTTGTAGTTGAATATTGAAAGGACTGTTCCTTTTACCATTTGGTACTTCTATAAATTAGATTGAGATAAAAACGAAACATGCGCCAACCTCCGGATTCGTACTAAACTACAAAGTAGGCTATAACACCGTTGACAACCCCCCATGAGTATCTGAGACATTCTCCAGATGTACTGATGCGCCGCCAATTTCTGTAGATCTCTATAGCCCGTGGAAAAAGGCGAGGAGAAGGAAGAGGAGAAAGGAGACAGTATTCGTACTATTGTTAAAGGAACAATGCCATAATTAATATACTTTCAACAGCTTGGAAAAAAAACAAATGAATACAGTGGTAATCCATGGTAATCAATTAAAGACAATATCATCAAATTAGATAACGGAGATTTAGTGGTGATAAGTAGATTTCCCTTATCCATCGAGTGTATTCGACATCTCCTTTTTTTCTTTCGCAATCTTTTTTGTCTGTCGTGCAGTTATGTCATCCGTTGGTTTCTGCATGACATGGATGCATCCAAAGTCATGAACCATGTGTTATGTTTCTACTATCTTCTGTCTTGATTGTCGCTGCCTAATATAGCCAAATTACCAATCTAACGGTATGGAATCTTGCGTGCTTCTGCGCATGTTTCTCATGGGCGAAGTTTCTAGGCTTGAGGTGGCAGGCCAAGTCTACCATCGCGATGGGCAATGAAACAGAAACATAAGGCACGAAGGAGGAGAAAAGAAGGAGGAGGATGGGGGAGAGGAGATTAGTACTGTGCTATATACATTGGTACGAAATATTCACAGCATCGAGACACCTCCAACGGTTTTTCTCTTGATTATTCCAGGTTTATTAATGTTTGGAAATGCAACAAATAGGTACATCTTCTATGTGAGCGATCTACTTTCTTAGCCCCAGGCACGCGAAATATCTATATTGATATACTCTGAATAGGTCGTTTTTTTTTTAAATATCCGCTTTAGCTACAGGTATCCGGAAATGTAGATTTTGGATTGTTTTTTTTGTTTGGTGTTTACTTAAGGCTTTACAAAGTCAGTCATTTTTTTGTCTGTACCGAATGAATGGTACCCTCTAGACGGAACGACGGCTCCTTTTTTGTGTGCGTTGGTTGTCTGTCACTTCTTGGCCAATTGGTGCCGTAGATAGGTTCTTTCATGCAATTGGAATGGTCATTTTGTAACTGCATTTCATGCGGTTTATTACGATAACCTCTTCGTATACACGCTGTGTCAATGTTGAAAGTGGATGTGGGGTGGACGATCTGGGGGAGGGAGGGATGGATGGGATGTCACGACAGGGTCACGGAAAATCCAGATGATTCTACATCTGATTCTATATCTGAGCGGTGGCAATTTATGTCATCGATGATATGTCATGACATGTTCGGACCGATTCGATCGATCGATTTGACAATGGCTGAGGCGGATAGAGAAAAAAGAGAAGAATCTGTGGATTTCCGTACGGCACTAGAAATAAAAAAAAAGTATGGGAACAAGACAAGAACCAAGAAATGTGGAGCGAAGGCGGTTTTGTTATATCCTATTTATTTATTTATTATGTTTGTACTGATACTCAACTCACAGTATGGAATGTCAATAAATCGATCGACAGAGTCAGAGAGAGAGATGAATAGAAGGTTGCAGCAGCAGCAGCACCAACTCCAGCGATTTGTTACAAAAGTAATTAATTAACCCTTCTGCGAATCAAGGAGAAGACAAAAGAAAAGGTGTTATGGATAAGAGGCAGACAGTGTCTGTTGGACAAACACAAGATGGTGGAAGATTTTCTCTCTTTCATCCACTAGGATGGTACGGCAGAACAAAACGACCAAAATAAATGAAAAAAATAATTGGAATTGACTGTTACCATTCTGCGGAATTGCTTCTTTTTTTATCCAAAGTAACCTACCTACCACTTAAAGCAGGTTTCCGCCCTATGGACTGGAAAAAAAAAGTATATAAATATCACGTCTTTTTTCAATCATCTTCCTCGTTCTCCCTTTTTTTCTTCATATACATTAAACTTGAAAATACAACTACTTTGAAATTACACTACTAACATACAATGAAGTTCTCACACGCTGCCATCTTACTCGGTCTATCTTCTATGGCCGTGTCCATGCCAATTGAAAAACGCGACGATTACCCAGTGGGTATCAAGGCAATTAAAGGAATCAAAGTACCACAAAAACGTGACGTGAAGGTGAGCGACCAGTCTGTCGACGACTTGTTTGATAAGCGGGAGGCAGAAGAAGCCAAGGATTACCCAGTTGGCATCAAGGCGATCAAAGGTATCAAGGTGCCACAGAAGCGAGAAGTGGAAAAGCGGGAAGCCAAGGATTACCCAGTCGGTATTAAAGCCATCAAGGGTATCAAGGTGCCACAAAAGAGAGATATCTCCGTGGGAGGTGATTTCGACAACAACTGGGTCAAGCGGGAGGCTGAACCTGAAGCTGAAGCTGAGAATAAGGACTACCCAGTGGGTATCAAGGCCATCAAGGGTATCAAAGTTCCTCAGAAGCGAGAAGTGGAAAAGCGAGAAGAAAAGGATTACCCAGTAGGTATTAAAGCCATTAAGGGTATCAAGGTTCCTCAATAAAGCCTTGTCTACATCTCGCCTGTGTCCGCTATACTATGCTATGAGCCATCACCAAGCGTCGCAGGTATCTGTTTTAACGACCGCGATATGAATTTGAATTTAAGGCTGGAGGGAAAAAAAGAATAAAGGAAAGATATGCCAATATATAAGAAAAAAAAAACTTAAGAAAATGTATAATAAAAAATTTTAGGGGTTATATCGATATCTTTAGTATGTAGATTTAGTATAAACTCAGCCAAAAACAATAAAAAATATTTAAAAAAGAGAGCTTTCCTTGCAAAGTACCTGGACATCTAATAGTCACTCATGCATTTACATATTACGCAAAACGAAAACCTTCAACAAAGCTTAGCGAACATCACTGTCAAAGATCCTCTTGAAACATACAACAAGATACAAGGGGGGGGGAGCGCATCGATGAGCAACATCGACAATCATCATCACCAATCCTACACAACCATCCCCCAATT
>JAKTQM010001184.1:44537-58008 GCA_030558825.1 Blastobotrys niveus
ACATACCTTACTTATGACTTCCTAAGCTCGTTCTTCAAATGGCCAAGAAATCGCGTGCCTGCTTCGGACAGCGACTGACTTATCTCGCCGGCTGCAGCCTCTCCCAACGCTCGCCCACCCATATCAAAATTATTACTTACACCATCCCATCATTACTTCTCTACTTTACATCCAACTAGACTCTACTAACAATCTAAACGCATCATCCACACCCTCCTCCACAATGGCAACAGCTGACTTTCTACAGAAAGGCATCGATATAGTCCAGAAAGCTATAGAAGCGGACACAGCTGGCAAGTATGAAGAAGCATATAAACAATACTTCAACGGCCTCGAGTACTTCATTATGGCCATCAAATGTACGCTCATTACCTCCCCCCATCCTTCGTCTCCACTATCTCGCTAACATGCTCCCTTCTACTCCTTGCTAGACGAAAAAAATATGAAGAGTAAAGAAATGATCCGCTCGAAACTCACCGAATACATGGCCCGAGCAGAACAACTCAAAGATCACCTAGAAAAAGTAGAACAAAAAAAGAGCTCCACATCCGAAGCTAATGCAGGCGGTGGATCTACAAAGGCCAAGAAAGCATCCGACGACGATAATGATGATAACGATACAAAGAAACTTCGCGGTGCGTTACAAGGTGCTATCCTTTCTGAAAATCCTAACGTACGATGGGAAGATATCGCCGGGTTGGAATCCGCAAAAGAAGCATTGAAAGAAGCAGTCATTTTACCAGTCAAGTTCCCACATTTGTTTTCTGGTAAACGTAAACCCACTAGCGGTATCCTTCTGTATGGACCACCAGGTACTGGTAAGTCATACCTTGCCAAGGCAGTCGCCACGGAAGCCAATTCGACATTCTTCTCGGTATCATCGTCAGATTTGGTGTCTAAATGGATGGGTGAATCCGAACGACTCGTTAAGCAGCTATTCAACATGGCACGGGAGAATAAGCCGTCTATTATCTTTATTGACGAAGTTGATGCGCTATGTGGACCTCGTGGTGAAGGTGAGAGTGAAGCGTCACGACGAATCAAGACGGAATTGCTAGTACAAATGAATGGTGTAGGGAATGACCCCTCGGGAGTGTTGGTGCTAGGTGCCACAAATATCCCATGGCAACTTGATGCAGCTATTAGACGACGGTTCGAGAAGCGAATTTATATCTCGTTGCCAGATGTAGAAGCTCGTACCGACATGTTCAAGATCAATGTGGGTGATACACCATGTACATTAACGCAGCAGGATTACCGGGTGCTGGCGGAGATGACGGACGGGTACTCGGGCCATGATGTGGCTGTTTCTGTACGTGACGCGTTGATGGAACCGGTAAGGAAGATTCAGATGGCGACGCATTTCAAACGCACACCAGAGGGGAAACTGACACCATGTTCGCCTGGAGCTGTAGGAGCACAGGAAATGACGTGGATGGATGTGGGGCCGGATGAGTTGCAGGAACCGGATTTGACAGTGAAAGATTTCATCAAGGCGGTGAAGAATACTCGTCCGACTGTTAATGCGGATGATATTTCCAAGCATACCGAGTTTACCAATGACTTTGGTCAAGAAGGTAATTAAAAATCTTCCCAAAGAGGTTGTTTATATATATATATCTATACATACAAGTATGCTGTGCTGTGCTGCGTAAAATCATTATATATCTGTACTCTATCATGCTTTAGCGGAACGACTGCTCAATGCTCTGACACACGTTCTTGTACCGGGTCAACGTACCAGCATCACTCGAACTAGCAGCCGCACCCGCCCAGAACATGACCCACTCTCCACCATCCAACTTGACAGACCCCCTTGACCGTTCAAAGTACCATTTATTAACCGGATTTCCTGCTCGAGACCGCCACAGCACATCTTTAGGAGCAAACAACCGCAACATTGCCTTGAACACCACATCCGCCACACCTGACGACCCCTGCGATGTCTTGATAACTGCAAATTTATCCAAATACAACGTTTTCTTATCTTCCCCTTCATATGTTACAATAGCTGCCCCTTCATAATCCCCAGCAATAATCACTCCTGCTACTCGTTTGTTGATCCGCTGGATATACCTCTGCATATCAATCTTCTTTCCGAACGAGTCATTCAACAACTTTTCCAATCTAGTCAAATCAATCTGTCCTACTTGTGCCTCTTTGACCATATCTATCCCACTGCCCTTATCCTCTGCTTTCAACACTGTAATTGGTACGCCACGTCGTAAGATCGTTGTTTGGATCTGCGGCGTCTTCTTGCCATTAACCGGCAATGACGGAGACACCACTGGCCGGTCAGTTAGCACGTTATAGATAATAGGATTCCGTGAAGATGTCAACGACGCCGCATCTGGTGTCGTGATAATACCTGTGGCACTCATGGGTAGAATATCCAGTACTTTAGCCATTGCACCCAAATTCGCCAGGTGGATTTCCCGTTCAGTAGCATCCAGAAACCCGATATGTAGCTCAGCTTGAATATCCTGCAGCTCCTGCTTGAGATTGACGTACACATGCGACCCGCCGCGTTCCACTGACGGAATACCACCTAACGGGTCAATAAAGATAATCTTCTCAATACTGCACTGTTCTGTTTGTAAGGTTTTGGTGATAGTATACACAACTTCGTCTGCTGCGACTAGTTTGTCTTGTCCTGTTTGACTGTCGAATGCAACGGGTGCCACCACTGGCACTACTCCCCGTAGTAACGGTTGTACTACCGTAGCTGTATCCAGTCGTAGATCAGGAGCAAACTCCAATGCCGAACCTATTGGCCTTGCTTTGATTTGTTTTTGGTGATCTATTTCCTGGCTTTCAATTGCATCGGCTATTAGCCCAGTTTTCCAGGTGATGGCACGATGATAGTGCCGGAACGGCTGGTTATCCCGGTTTAAAAAGTCGTTACGTTCCTTACCAGCATCAATGACGACTATAGGGCTGACTCCAAGTTTAGACAGGCGTGAGATTGTAGCACCGATACTAGGGACCTGGTGTTGTATCAACTTGACGTCTCTGATTTTAACAATGGCGATTCGCAACTCTGGTGCTATGGCGCCAGATTCATTGTGTAGTAAGGGTGTGTATTTGGAGATGTACTGCTTGACTTCCCGCTTTGTGGCGGTGGATCTTAGCACGCTGAGGATGAGATCTTTCTTCTCAGCAGAGTACCATCGTTTGAAGATCATTGTTGAATGTTCATAGCAGTGCTGATGTGCAGAGAGAGAAAGAGAGAGAGAGACAGGATGACTGAATTGAGACAAAGCGGAGATCGGATCGCGGGCCAAAATTTTTATATTACTTTAACACCACCCACCTCCACCACCAAAATAGACTGAACACGTTATGAGTATTCCTAGTAAACAACGCGACACGTTTTTACCGTCTGAAATCTTCTTTCAAGCTGAAGATACACCAATTACCGTCATCCCACGACAGGGACTAGATGAGATCAAGTTAATTGGTGGTAAATTGTCCAAACTACAAGCCATGCGACGCGTGGAAATCCCGCTTTGGACCGCGTTGCTACTCAAATCACAAGGACGACTCAGCATTGTTCCTCCAAAATGGCTTGAAAAGGAGTCTTTGGAAAACACGTACGAAATGGAAGTCAAGTACCCTGACCGGTTTGCTGAACTACCCTGGCATTGGATGGAAACTGCCCAGGCGATTCTAGATAAAGCAAGCGACGACTTGGCAGTGCCGTCACATACAATCCGGAATTTGCTACGTGATATTCGCGAGATTCGACAAGCTAAGATTCGTGCCGGGTTGGAGCACTTGAACGAATCGCATATGCAGATGGATAACTTGGGTGCATTGGAATTGAATGAGGTACGGCCCTTTATTGGTAAAGTAATGGACAAGCTACGAACCATGCATAATTTAGTACAAGACGAGGAAGATGAAGAAGATGGGGAAGACGAGTAAAAATGACTTAGGCAGCAGCAGACTGGCCGTCTTCGTAAGTCTGGCTTCGATTGTCAACATCGGTCACAGTAACGTTATCGATAGTAACAATGATCACGTCAGTGGAGTCGTTGATGAACGTCTCGGCCGATTTGCTATCGTTATTAGCAGCGTGTTTATCCTTGAAAAACTTGACTTGTTCTGGGTCACTGACAATTCGAGCCTTGCCGTCAAGAGTAGCGCTGAGATTCGACAACGCAGTCTGGTTGAGGTTACGAAGCATTTGTGAAAGGACACCTTCAGAGGATTCAACAAGAGACCGTGCAGTGGTCCAGTCGTGAACTAGTAAAGAGACATTTGGGTTTTCTTGAATGTTTTGGAACTTTTGCGTGTCGTGTGGTGAAGTCATGATGATACAAGCCTTTTCTTCATGGGGAGTTGCTTCGCCTGCTGGAAGGTATGTGTAGTTCATCAATGCCACATGCGGGACATTTTTAGCGCAAGTGGCCAAATGTAGATATTTAGAGTTTTTCAATAGAGATGTGATGTTTTCCGGCAAGTTCATTGTAGAGTTAAAGATATAGAGAGAGTTGATTAGTTAGATGTAAACAAACAAAGTGAGCAGATGAAAGTGGTTTGCTGCACAGTGAGGCGGGCAGGTAGGCGGCGGTTTTTTTAAGCTGATGGCGGGGCCGCGCATTGCTAATAAAAAAATTATTATCGCCCACTTTGGGAATCGAATCACATTGAACGTGTAGTAATGACGTTTGAGGGACAGATTGACGATAGTATTGTCAATGAAGTCAAGAGGAATGTGCTAGCTAAACTCAATGGACGAAAGAAAGTGGAGTTATTCGGTCTAGATGATGAACAGAAGGATTTGAAAGAGTTGTTGACTTGTACAATCGAGACGGGCCAAGGTAACAGTTGCATGGTGTTGGGTCCTCGATCCAGCGGGAAAACTACATTAGTTCAATCAACAATTGACAAACTCAATGAGGAATACCCAGGACAGTTCTTTCGAGTTAACCTCTCTGGGTTTATTCAGCTAGATGATAAAATGGCGTTACGAGAAGTCGCTCGGCAAATGGACGCGGTAATCGACGACTATGGCAGCGACAGCGACAGTGATAATGAGGAATCCGCTGCTACGACGACGACAGCAACCCACACTGTCCAAGATAGAAGCATCAATCATACTCTCTTGCATATTCTAGACACATTCCAGAACTCCAAAGCCCGCGGCGGGTCGTCACAAGCGGTCATTTTTGTTCTGGAAGAACTCGACAGATTCGCCCGACACGCTCGACAGACTCTACTGTACAATCTTCTAGAGGTGGCCCAGACGTCGCCTATTGCTGTAATCGGGGTTTCGACGCGTATGAACGTACGGGAGATGCTGGAAAAGCGTGTATTATCCCGATTCGGCCACCGAGTCTGCAAGGCTCTGCCTCAAACTTCACTAGATGATTTTTGGCAGGTTGTCCGTCTCAACCTTCAAGCTGATTCTAATACCACATTTGCACAACAATGGGACGAATCAATTGACACCATGTTTCAGGACACAGCGCATCCTCTTCACACTTTGGTAGAATCTGCCTACCATACATCACAAGACCATCGTGAACTTAACTCAATGCTGATCAAACCTGTCGCGCTAGCCAGCCCGTTTTTAGATCCCGCTTCATTGGTTTCTACCAATGCCACCCCTGAACCAATGTCGCATACAGAACTGCTAGTGCGCGGGTTGTCTGAACTAGAATTAGCGCTGCTGATCTGTGCTGCTAGAGTAGAGGCGTTCCATGATACGGAAACGCTAAATCTGAGTCTAGCGTATGATGAGTATGTGGCTCGCGCTAATAAGCTCAACTTGGAGCGTAAGATGGCCACATCTGGTGTTAGTGGGGCTGTCAATTTGGGGCGGTACCGTATTTGGTCAAGAGATGCTGCGTTAAGTGCCTGGGAGCGATTAGAAGCGATGGAACTGATCATCCCTGCGGTCACAGCGGGGACAGGAGGGGCGGCAGGGGCAGCGTCATCTTCATCGGCTGATATGATGGTGAGGGTGGATATCAAGTTGCTGGAGTTGGGGTATATTATAGGCAGCAGCCATGTATTGTATTCTTGGACCAGAAGTTAGCCACAACCTCAAACTGTCAAACATTCTCTGCATTTTAGCTTAATTTTTTAATTTATTACTATCCACCTGAATTATTTTTATTAGCTTGGCTACAGCAACTCGCTAGATTGTATATGCATGCATGAATAGAATATGCATATTATATCTGCATCTGGTTTGTGGATTGTCTGCCTGATTGTTTAGTTTTAGCGTGGTGTGTGTGATGCCTCAAAAAAAAAACTGCGTGCCGATCACAAATTGGTGCCTCAACTGGGTCCTCATTTTCTTTCATCGTGACTAGCATCGAATTACTACTTTAAATACTTAAAAATCGTGATAAATTCCCTTTCTTTTATCTTTTTTTCATCTTACACTTTATTTTTCAAAATAATCCTTTTTTATTATATCTCTAATTTCTTACAAAAATGCACTCAAAAGATTTGGAAAATCTCTTTGCAATGCTAATGATCTCCCTCAACCTGTCGGAACATGGCAAGAAAGGTCTATTCAGCAAAACATACCCTTACACATTCACCATCCAGGACGCTACCGACAAGATGACCCATATGGAAGTCGAAACATCCACCAATAGCACCATCACCACCATCAGCTGTGGTGTACGCAAACCATCCGTGTTTGTCCTTCTCCGCCGGTTCATGGCTGCCAAGCTCATCCACTGCCCTGCCGACCGCACCCGCCAGGAACCCAAACCATCGGTACTCATGCAACCTACCGCTAAAGGGATCCATATCATGGAACGATACTGTACCCGTAACGGTGTACAAGTATCATCTCGAATCGAAAAGCTATGGGCTTCAACTTATAACACCATGCAATGTGTCGCACTCGATCGGCACCCGCATTCGGATAAAATCGCCCATACTGGCGACTCATTTGTATCTTTACTCTTCCAGCGGTTCCTAGGTCCTAATCCTAATGTATACGACCCATTGAACTTACCACCAGGCGAATTGAGTCCATATGCACATCGATACTTTACACACCCAGAATCGGACGCCGTGTCTCAGTATTTTGATTCATGCGCCGGCGTGCGGCTCGTGGCGGATCGATATGTGGCTTCAGCTGGCCGCACCGTGGACTACGTCACCACTGGACGAGCATGCTGGCAGTGGTTGATGGAGTGTACCGATGTGATTCATCCAAATGAAGCAGTGGCATTGGCTAATTTGTTTATCAAACATGGCCTACTTGAATGTTTGACTGGTGATAGTGGGCGGTTTGAAGTGTCTAAAGAAGCAATGTACGCCGTGACAGACACGGGGAAGAAGGTAAGCCAATGGCGCCGTAAAAAGAAGGTGCATATTCTTACCAAGAAACATCACAAATACAAGCATAGCAAGGATGTCCGGTTAACACTTTACGAGCCATCATCGCCTAACCCTGGTGCTGAGAACTTGAAATCACCAACATCGATAACCTTGCGCGAAGTGATGCAGGATGCAGGACTGCGGTTGTTATTCAAAGAGCACCTGGTGCAAGATCTATGTGAAGAAAACTTGTTGTTGTTTACAGAACTAGAGGCGTTTCTAGCTATGGCTGAGTCTCAGCAGTTCCGTGCGCAAAGAGTTGGAGGAGACGACTCGGACGTGATGGTGGCCAATTTGTACTTGCACATGGAGCCGGAGGTACATCGCAAACTGGAAGGCGATCTAGTCACCAAAGCATACGCGATTTATAACCGGTTCATTGCGTCGGGAGCACCATTGGAAATTAATATAGATCATGGCTTGAAGTCGCGGCTGGTCGACGTCATGTTGGTGGATGGTGAGCCTATTAATACCGAGGAGATGGTACGCGACAAGGTGATGCCATTGTTTGACGAGGCACGTCGGCATATTTATCGAATGATGGAACATGATTCGTTGCCAAAGTTTGTACGGAATGCCGAGGTCAAAGCCAAGATCAAAGCCATTGCACCATGGTATTTCCAACCTAGTGTAGCTCAGTAGCTTCCCCCTAACCTTTTGATATTTAATCTATATATAATATACAATGTTTTTCTTTTCGCTGGCGATATGATCTGCGTGGGTATATCGATCCTGATCGATGGCGATCAGGGCTATGTTTATTTGGTCTTTCCACCGTGGCGGCGTGGCACCTTCTCGCCACGATTTACCAGCTCTCTCGTTCTCTCTCTTTTTTTATTTTCTTCTACTCAACTCAACCGGCAAATGTTGTGGACATGGGCGTTGTTGTGTGTGTTACTCGGATTCGTTAGCGCCGAGATCACATCGTTCACCCGTATAGAATCGGAAACGGGTCGTTACGCTATCCGCTTTACACAACCTGAGGATTCGCTCAAAGTAGATACTGTCAAACAATACAGTGGGTATCTCGACATTGACGGCACCAACCACTTTTTCTTTTGGTTCTTTGAATCCCGCAATGACCCCGACAATGATCCTGTCATACTCTGGCTAAGCGGCGGTCCAGGGTGTGCAAGTCAATCTGCCATTTTCCTCGAACTAGGACCTGCTAAAGTTGATAAAGATCTCCATCTCCATCGCAACGAGTATTCATGGAACAACAATGCATCTATCATCTTCCTCGACCAGCCCGCTAACGTGGGGTTCTCCTATATTGAAAAGAAGGATGACGACGACAAAAAGGATAAACACAAGGACGAGGTCGACATGAGCGTGCCAGCCGCTGAAGACATTGTCGGGTTCCTCAAGCTGTTTTTCAAAAAGTTCAGCAAGTACAGAGACAATGATTTCCATATCGGCGGAGAAAGCTACGCCGGGCACTATATACCGCCTATCGCTGCGCAGCTGTCGTCACCAGATAATCACGACAGCAAGCACCTGCCGAAACTTAAAAGCATTTTCCTGGGGAACCCGTTCATGGACATGATGTACCAGTCAGTTACTCAATACGATTTCACCGTATGGTCTGGCGCTGTATCGTGGGATAAGTGTCAGGAAACGCAGAAACTGGTGGATCCATGTAAGAAGCAAAACGATGAATGTATAAAGTCCAAGTTCGATAAGGAGAAATGTCAGAAAGCTATCGATGCATGCAACAAGATTGGGTCGAATTTCTATGAGACAAAGTATAACCCGTATGACATCCGCAAGACGTGCGATAAGAACGCTGCGGCAGGGTTATGTTATTCTGAGGTGGAGTACGTGACCAAATGGCTTGACCAAGATAAAGTGAAACAGGCTTTGGGCGTCAGCGATAAGATTAAAGAGTACACCGCATGTTCGGATGAAGTGGCGGATAATTTTAATAGTAATATTGATATGGCAATTCCTTTTTCGAAGAACGTATCGACGGCAGTGGATAATGGGTTGTCGGTATTGGTGTATGCTGGTGACCAGGATTTTGTGTGTAATTGGTTAGGACAGAGTCAATGGATGAACGCTATGGAATGGAAGGGCAAGAAGGAGTTTAATGCGGTGAATATTACGGAATTGGATGTGGGTGGAGAGAGAGCTGGTGCCGTGCAGAATTACGGTAACTTGACGTTTGTGAAGTTGTTTGGTGCTGGGCATATGGCGCCTATGGATCATCCGAAAGTATCACTGGAAATGCTGAATAGATGGTTGAGAGGGAAGCATGATCTGAAAGAGTAGGGTATACAGACTGTATGCATATATATACATAGACATATAGATAGATAATAGCCACGATACAGGATTAAGAATCACATTTTTTTTCATTAATCTAACATTGTTCTACACAAAAAAAAGACACTCAAATATATACTACTACTTTTTTGTTATCCAAACGTATTTTTATTAGTACGCTTATTGAGGGTTCAAGGTAGTACCCTGGCGAATCTCACCCCAACCAATCAATCGCCAATGCTTATCAACACGTCGCGACAGAGCAATCTTTTCACCAATCTCTGTACAAGCCGGTACTGTCAATGCCAACTTGGCCAAATCGGCCTTGACACCCAGCACACGAGCACCAGTAGTAGTGGACCCGACATTAACCATAAGCACTTCACCCTTGGCCAACTTGGCAATTCGAGCTTGCTTCTTTTCATCAGTCTTAACACCCAACAATCGCCGCAGCAAGAAATAGTTGATTTCCAATTCGCAGTAAATATCTGGCAATTGACCCACATGGCCCAAAACATGCCCCACCAATCGATCAGCTCGGCATAGTGTAGGATCGACTCGAGTACCTACACCAATCAACCCACCGGGCACGGCAAACTGCAAGTCATTTTCATCAGCAAACAACGTTTCAATGCGGCTCTTAATTGGTGTACACAATGCCTTGGAACTACCTTCTTGCTTGTGCACGATACCTGGTCGGATTTCAATTTCATCACCCAACTTCAACATACCCTTGAGTACCGACCCACCAGCAACACCACCCTTGAGTTCATCAATTTCAGACCCTGGCTTGTTAACATCAAACGATCGAATAACAATCATTCGTGGCAACGATGTGAAATCTCGTACTGGAACTGGAATCTTGGATACAATAAATTCGTTAACAGCATCGATATTGTACTTCAACTGAGCAGAAATCGGCACAATTGGAGCACCATCACCACTGGTACCCTTGACAAACTTCAAAATACTCTTATAATGATCCAACGCGGCATCTTCCTTCATCAAATCAACCTTGTTTTGCAAAATAATCACATGCTCCAACTTCATGATTTCAATAGCAGCCAAATGTTCACTAGTTTGAGGTTGTGGACATGATTCGTTACCAGCCACCAACAACAATGCAGCATCCATAACAGCAGCACCCGACAACATTGTACTCATTAGAATATCGTGCCCTGGGCAATCTACAAACGATACATGCCGCACCAAGTTGTATGTACCCTTGCAACCTGGTCGTTCACATTTAGGATTGATTTCTTTACCAGAGCCATATGACTTGTATCGAGTTGGACGAGGACATTCTGGGTTATCACACTTGTAAATCTTGGCGTTGGCGTACCCTAATCGAATGGTAATATTTCGTTCCAATTCATTCTTAAATCGAACCGTCTGGACCCCGGAAATAGCCTTGACTACCGTACTCTTACCGTGGGCGACATGGCCAATCGTACCAATGTTGATGGTAGCTTGTCGGTTGATAATTTCTGGCGACAGTGGCGTCAATTTGGACACGTCAATGCTAGATGCTGGAGGTTGAGCTGGCAAACCGCCACCTTCTTCGAATTCTTTCTGTCGTCGTTCTTGTTCGGTAAGTCCGTCATCTGCTTCCTGTTCTTGGAATGACACATTCTTTTTGTCATCTTGTTGTTCTTGTTGTTGTTGATGCTGTTCATCTTCTTCCTCTTCTTCTTCACTGTAGTAGTACCCTTCGTCTACTTCTTTCTGTTCGCCAATGACGATAGATGGTTCTTGAGTTTCAATGTCACTCATTGTTAGAATGTCTGTTATTTTTTTAAATAATCGAGTGACTTGTCGATTTGTGGTGTTGAATGTGTGTGGTAATTAATTTTTTGGGTGAAATTTTTTCCCTTTCCCCGGTACATGATTTACCCGGAGACGAGCGTAAATCTGGGAACACCCAAAGGAATCCGTGTCGACGTGCGGCTCAGCGTTTATATTTCGTCGTGCTACATAAAATTATCATCTACATTGAATCCTAGATCCGTCATCATCATATCTACATCTCGCCATGCTACATCCACATCCCAATCGAACATACCATTGAATTGAGGTGGCCCCATTGTCCCTGTGCCGGTTCCCAGTGCAAACTGCGGTTGTTGTTGAGGCTCGGGCGCCGCTATTGGAACCATATGTGGAACAACCGACGATGATGCCGTCGCCGCCGCCGTCGATTGCTGATCCGGATGCTGCTGCTGCATAGTTGTTGGCACTTGCGATTGAGTCTGTGTCTGCTGTTGCTGCTGCTGCTGTTGTTGTTGTTGTTGCTGCGTTTGTTGAGTATTGCCATACACTGGTTGAGCAGTAGGAACAGAATTCTCAACGTTACGCTCCTTCAACACTGTAGGTGCTACTGACCGAATACCACACTCTTCTCGCATCGTCCACAGAATATCAAAAAACACCGAAGCAGCCATACGTGTCCGGATCGAAATCCGCGTCGTGGCTGCATCCCGCCGCGCCAAGTCTCCAAACAATTGCCAAATCTGCTGCATAATCTCAGCACCACGGTACGCCATATCATGCTTCAAAATCGATGCATCCGATAAATGCTGTACTGTTTTGAAATACAATTCCTTGCCTGTTTCCGCATCGACAAATTCCGAGAACGAACTATGGTATACTTTGATGATCACCGCTGTACTCTGCCATAGCGCTTGCACATGGATCCCCGGTAAATACCGCATAAAATCCTTGTTACGTTTCGTAGCTTCATTGACATGATGAAGTAACGCCAACGAACTGTTGTAAGCCTGTACCAACCCCTTTTGCAATTGCAAAGTCGAAAACCCGCCATTGTCCAAAAAGTAGTATGTCATAAGATGCAATCGCGCCGCCAGCAGCATGAACCGGCAGTAATCGTCCATACTATCCCCACCAAGCTTCATTTCTAGTTCGTCCATCTTCCGACTCATGATCTGGACTAATGACAACCGCTCGCTTAGTTCGCTCAACCCCAAAGGGTCCTGGGCATTAGAATTGAGTGTCTTTTCCACTTCGTTTTCCAAATGCTGGATCATGGTCATTTGCCGGATCGGCTCTGGGATATCCATGCTAGATTCTTTATTTGAACATGCCGAGACGACACTTGCATCAAAACTCGTGAATGATGGGAACCCAAAGACCGTCGCGACAGCTTGAGATACCACGTTACAGCACGCCCATGTTTTGATTTGTTCAGAGATTTTAGGGTAACTTGGGTTATCTGCTTTGATGCGGCTGAAATCGCGAGAATACCCAGGACAATGCAACCCGACTCGAATACCGCTGAAAATCGCGACACCCGCAGAATTCCATGACGAATCCGCACTAATTGATGAAGTGAGAGGAGGCCACATGGTGTAGATTAAGAATGCCTGGACTGTGAATACACTGGCCACGTTGAATTGATCGGGGCCGTTGCTGTCGCCGCCGACAAACCGTGTTACAGGTGAGATTGTCACTTCGGCGAGACAGTTTTTCAAGATCGGCGCTAGTTGCATCATGAGTCCACCATCACGATCATATCGACGCGATGCAACTGCCATGATAGTCCAAAAGAGTGATGGACATTGGTGGTGGATCTTTTCCGGCCCCTTTGATACGTCAACGACGGGTAAAAAGGGGTGGTAGTTGTTGACAAATTCAGTAAATAGGTTCTTGATTGTTTCAGAGGACAAAGTCACGCCTTCGATGGTTTTGGGTTCGCACACTAGGTCAGCTTCATTTACTGTCCATTGCTGCTGGTGTGGTGCATGCTGATGAGGGTTATGAGGTGACGATGACGCGACTGATGGTGATACAGTAGAATCAGCGTGGTATCTAGCTGCCACAAACAAGGGCGCAGGAAGAT